>CAKNYM010049458.1:200225-229007 GCA_932195095.1 Andricus curvator
CTTATTAGTGTGACGTCCAAAATTTGTCACGTGGTTTCAGGGATTTAAAATAAATCAAAGGAACCCTGTTCCTTTCCATTATAGACTTATCTTCTATATTGTATTTCTGTCAAAGTTTCCACATATTTTCTTCTAGAGAAGCTGTTGACAGACATTTTTGATTTCTGCTTTCTATTGTTGGGCTGGTAGAAGTGATAGATTGATGATGGAGTAATCCATCTTTCATAGCGCGTCTATTGAAAATTCGATTTTCGGTACCCGTAAAGCGGGTTGGACCTCTCAGTTTCAACCCGCTTTACAGGTACCTCAGTTTAATTTTCAGTAGAGTTGCTATGAAAAATATCGAACACAGGTAGGGGCGAAGGTCAGTGACACCTTTCGCCCCTAGCTACATAATATACCATTCCTTACTTCTGATGTTAAAATTCAGGCTAAGTTTCTCGATCGCTTGCCCCGCGGGTTCGTAAAAGAACGCTTCTTTACCAATTATTTCGTGATTCCTGACAATTCTTACGAGAGCATCTCTTCCATTTGCGATGATATGAGCTGTACCCAAGATGATCTAGTTATGAAGACATTGGAGATTTGGAAGTCCGCGCCTGCATGATCTTATGCGTAGCGATGCCGACGTTCGTGACATCGTGCTTCGCCAATAGAACCACCCCAAACGAGTAGAGTAGAACCAGGGCGGAAAGCATGTTAGTCGCAGACATTTTGCTCAACACCGACGAATTGGAAGACACAATCTGTCAAAGAAGACGCTTGTGTCTGTCTTGGAGAGACTGTTTTACTGATGATATATCCTAAATTCGGCGTTTAGGCATGCTTAGGTATAGCTAGGTGTCTCCAGCTTTAAAGTGTCTAATATCGCTCATAATGATGAACTCAGGGTCCTCGGGATCACCAGGAATTCGATCTGGCTTCACATGAATCTGGGCAAACTTGTCAGATCCAAAGTCCATACCAAACTCTTCTCTGTACCTCGTAGATCTGCAGGTAATCCACATAAAATACATGAGTTACCTTATGCTCGTGGTAATTAGTGTCGCTGCAGAGAAACCCAGGAGAATTCCGTAGTGCGAGATATAGTGGCAGGAGTGTGATGCAAAAGAAGAGAGGGCTCGTTACGTCGACTTGAAAGACGTCCCTCTGGAAGGTGATTCTGTTTGTTATTACACGATATTATCTAGATAAGATACTGAATCTAGTTTTCCAAAGGAGCATCAATCTCTCTATGCATATCGCTATGTGGGGATCAACCTGCAAGTTTTCAAACGGACAGATGACTATAAGAGGTTGAATTAAAAGCTTTCCAGTTGTCAATCTAGGTCATCGACAGGCAACGTTCGTGAAATGCTACATCTTGGCAGACGCAGCTGTTAATTAGCACATTTTCTTGGCAGCCTTCTACACATTTTTCCGAGCCACTTTGTTTGTGAAACTTTCTCCCACACAGGTCCAATTTTGCGAACAATTCTGTCCTTCAAGATAGCATTAAAGACATTGCACATCGTGGTCAGACTGCTTGTAAGCATGTAGTTCCTTGGGTTGGACAAGTCGCTTTTCTTTAGTAGGCCACGACGGGATGGGCGTCTTCGACTTTAAATATGATGTGATGATGCCAGCTAGATGTTAGTGTGTAAAAATAAACTTCTCCCATCAGAAGCTCTTGATACCATCATCACATTCGGAACTCTTCCTTAAACGGTCTATCAGATGTTATGTAGTCGATCACACGTTGAACAGGGAATGCATCCTCTCTTGCCAGCCAATCTTCTTTGCCAGTTGAAACAAGCCTTTTTTGGCCTTTTGATCCCTTGTCGGTTGTAGCTTACAATGTGAATCAGCAAAAGCTCTCGCCGCACCATGAACTAAACAATTGATGATCCAGAGGTCAAACTTCTGCGAGAGATCGTTACCCAGCTAACCTGTTACCATCCTGAAAGGTTCCTGAATGATCACATGTTATCAGAGGAATTGTTACTTGTATCTCAGTCTCCTAGCAGGTAACGGCATAATCGCCGTAGTTTACTAGGGAGGCTTGTTTGCAACCGTTCCCTGTCAGACTAGTAACATGGCGGTAACAGCCGGCAGCGATCTTCATTTATACATATACATTTTGGGTCTAACCTCTATAATGTAATTTCTTTTTCGTAAGGGTTCAGCTGATAAATATCTGTTTTTTTATAAAAGCTTTGTTCACATATTATCTCCCTTTTCTGGAACTTATTTATCGTTTAATTATGTTCCTTTCCAACATTTTTGCAAAAATATTCATAATTATAATTCCGAAACGATGTATATTTTGAGGTTAAGCTGTCATTGCACGTTGCGTTTCCAAACATCACTTTGTTACAAGCATGTGATTACAATGGCGGGATAATGTTACCTGCTTCGCTTGTAATTTGTTACTACTTTGAGTGGGAAATATATTGTCACTGGGTGACCAGCATGGAAGTCACCAGTGACTGGTTTTTTTAATCTTGTTACAATTATGTGACTATTCGGACTAGTAACTGTGTTAGCTGGGTACCTCTCATAGACTTATCATCTGTCTGTTGGAAAGCTTGAAGGTTCATCCATATATGGTGAGATGCATAGATGAAAAGATAAAGTCAATTGTACAAAAAGAGAAGTGCTATATTTTCTGGGATTACGATTTTCGGAGAGCAGTCTCCATTGCACACTCGAGGCCTGATATCGTTCTCCAGGACCTCAAGCAACGAACAACATTCGTGATCGAATTCTTGGCTCCGGCCGACTATAAAATTACTGCTATAAAGAAGGAATAGGAGAAAAGGTATCAGAACCTTAAAGGAAGCTGCAGCTACTGTACTCAAAATAGTCGGTTAAAATAATTGTCCTCATGATCAGGGCTTTTAGTGGTGCAAAACTATCACTGGTTCGTAACCTTAGAGCCATACCCGCGTGACAAAAACATGCCGAGGCATTTGCGAGATAAATATAGAAGGCATCGTTGGTTCGCTCCGTGTCCATAAGACACACGTGGATCAGTGGTTTCTACTGATTCTGTTCGGATTTTAGTTGAGAAAGTAAAAAAGGGGAAAACAGAAGAATGGGGAAATAATGTGAAGTTTGGAATAAATAAGGAGAAATTTTCATGATTTATAGACTGATGAATAATAGTTCAAATAAACTTTAAAGTTTCTTTTTAATACTATGAAAATATTGAGTCAGAAAACTGTAAATGTTTGTTATAAAATAATGTTAATTTTTCAGTCCACACAATATATTTTCAGACCAATGTGCGATTGTCTACTTCAAAAAACATAAAATCCTCTGTTTCTTGTTGCAGAGTTGCACACATTTCGTTCTATTGAAAGTGCTTCTCTTCCTGCCACTTCCTGCTGAGTCTGCTCATTGTGTCAGGTACAGGTCTGCTCCTGCCAGACCACATTTTCCGGTCAGGTCCCTTCCTACAGCCGAGCCTTCGCTTCGTGTCCGGAGCAGGTATCCTCCTGCCAGGCATTCCTCTTTACGCACACTCGGATATCAAGTCAAAGAATTTATATTTGTTCGGCTTATTCCAAATACGAATTCCAACCGGCGTTCAGAAATTCGGAGAAGGAGCAACATGTCATAAGTAATTGGTAATTATGTATAGGGTTACATTCAAAAAGTATTTATTAATTCCTATAAATTGATTAATTCTAAAGTAAAACCTTGCACTGTAATCTGAAACACCTAGTAATAACATTATATCGAAAATGTAAAAAATTATCTTTTTTCCCATCGGGAATACATATGTGAAATTTTATAGTTTTTCAGCAGCTCTTAAATATATAAATTGATTTCAAAATTTAAAAAATACATCTTCATTTTTTTGGGAACCTAGCAAATCTAAAAGACGGATTTCTCTTGAACGTAAAAAATTTCATAAATTGTGATATCAGTTTAACGAATTTAGGAGCTACATTGTTTTCTTGAAATTAATTCTAATGAAATGTAAATAACTGAGAAGGAGTAGATTACAGCTTGTATTTTATGAGATAACGAATATACGATATACTTATTATATAATTCGCTGAAGCACTCGAATATTCAGCAGTTACATTTTGAATCAAATTCTTAATTGAAACATTAATTAATTTTACCTCTGATTATAAAAGATGAGGATTGTTTCTACTGTTGTCTTATCCTTGGCGATTTCCCTAAATTCTATTGGTGAATATAATGAAACAATATATATATAATTTTAAATAAAAATGCTTTAAGCTCTACACGAATATAAATTTGTGCGAATTAATCTAAATTCTACCCCAATTGCTATTTTTTATAAACCTAACATGTTTTAAATTTCAAACTACCCACCTGTTGAAACTCTCCGCTTGACAAAATCTACATGAAGCCAAAAAACCATTTATCAACTGTATCGATAGCAGTTTTGACAGGCTAGAGGGTCTTAAAATAGAGGAAATAAGGAGACATTTCACGAAGATTGCGGAACAAATTCGAACCAAATAAATTTGGTAATAAAGTTTGAATGTTGTACTAATTAAAAAATGGAATAGTTCCAAATTTCATTTTCAACCAAGAAAAAAATAATTTGTTTAAAAGTAGTTAAACTTTACACCAATATAGCTCAGTAATAACTCAAAATAATTTTTCAAATTTTTGTCAAATCAAAAAGTTATGCAACTCTTTCTTAATCACAATTTCCGCTTTTTGGGATGCGCCATACCCTTGACAAGAGTATTTTCATGAGGTGGCTGCTTCTTTTAGGATGTTCCTATCATGGTATAATAAATGATAAATTACTAAATAATTAAATTTTTCACTAAAACATAAAAGTTTTGATCAAAAATATTAATTTCCAACCAAAAATATAATTCAAGATTTTTTACCCAAAAAGTTTAAACCGAGAATAGTTGGACTTTTCTAAGGGGCTGCAATAAGTTTGTTCGGGTTTAAGTGAAAAACAAGGTAGTAGAGGAATGGGAAGAAGGCTGTGATAAGTAGATAGGAATTTTGTTCATTCATCACTCAGAGAAATGTCCTCTTGTGACAAAAGGATGTCTCTTGACGTGAATGGAATTTCCCTTTAAATTTAAGGTTGAGAGGATTTTCATTTGTCTCAATAGGATCCAGGGACCCTTTGAATTGCCTAACCAATTTTTCAAAATATGTAAATTTCAGTAGACAGTAATATTTTGTTTACAAGGAAATATTTTTTCTAAAAAGAACGCAAAAAAAGAAAAGAATTAGCGCCAAAAAATCGTATGATATACGAGCATGCGATTGTCTACTTCAAGACAAATTTAATCATCTGTTTCTTGTTGCAGATTTGAGTTCGCAGTTTGATTGCTTACCTAATGGAGCACCTATTCCTGGTGTTGGTCATTCCGGAAATTCCTATTTTCTTGACAGACAACTTTCTCCTCGAGGGTCTCCTCCTCCTGAAGAGCCTATTCTTCGTGCCAGGTCCAGGTCTCCTCCTGCCGTGCCTCTTATTCGTGACAGATCCAGGTCTCCTTCTGCCGTGACTCTTATTCGTGACAGGTCCAGGTCTCCTCCTGCCGTGCGTCGTATTCATGACAGGTCCATGTCTTCTCCTGCCAGACAACCGTCTTTACTCGTACTTGGATATACGCTTGAACATCTTAGATCTATTCGGTTTATTCCCAACACGAATCCGAACCGGCGATTCGAAATTCGAAGATATACTTTTCCTCGCGATGAAATACTTCTTATAAGAGAAGAATATAATATGTTGAAGCCTATGCCAGCCGAAGAACAAAGTGTGTTGACAGCTTCCAATGGTGACATCTTTGCAATAGTGGTTGAGAAATATCTTCGTGGAATATATGCAATAAGAAAACACCTTGGAGAACAGTATGAAACGCGGGTGAAAATAAACATGTACAGTGGGGCGAATAAAAATATGACCCCAGAAGAAATCAACGAATCACTCTTAGGCAAAAATCGCCGTATCTCGAAGAATTTCAAAACAGTAGTTGTAGACGACTATCTTCCACACCATTAACTTATTTAAAAGAAATGTAAAACTAACATATGATATTGTTTGTGATCTCAAGAATGGTCAAAATGTTAAGAGTAACTGGTAATTATGTATGGGCGTTGCAATAAAATAGTAATCAGTAATTATTATTCTTGAATTAATTCTGAAGAAAAGCCTTGCACGTATAACCTGATATACCCAGTATTAACGATGCTGTTGCGTACTCGAAATAAATTTTTCTTCACAAAACAAATATAAAAATGAAATTTCATGATTTATTTAAAACTTTAATTGGTAGGGTGATTATTTGGTGAGAACTTTGGTGACCAATCATTTCTATCAATAAATTATAACCTTTGATATATGACTATCATTAACCGATGACGACTGTGCTGTCGATCACTTGACAAGCTCAAACCACAGCTAAATTATAATTTTATGATTTTTTTTTTAAACTTGTTTTCGGGTGAAGCCGGTTTTTCATCATAGCCACGGACTGAGTCGAGTGACTGATAAGTTGAGGATGTTATAATCTACTTTAATACGATGTCTGAAATCTTCTACGATGATGTTGTGAGTACAAAATTAGGAGAATGGTGTAGTTTGGAGTTCTTATTTTACCGCTGTTATACTTACACAGCGGCCGCGAGTGTTGGAGCTGACAACAGTATTTTTCAGAGAAAATGACCTCTGATTTATTTCAGAATAAAAAAAAAATTTAGATGTCGTTCAAGGCTATTTTAAGGCACAAAAGCTAATTCTTAATTAAATTGACGCTATTTATTGATTATTTATTTCTGGCGTGTACGCATATTACATTAATGATCTCAAGATCTATGCTGAAAATAAAAAGCAACTAGATCCAGCTCGAGGGACTGTGGGAAACAGTAATACGCAATAAAAGATATAGAGGGCGCATAACAATTTTCCAGGGACTTATTGTAAGGAGTGCAACTGAATACTTACTGGTGATACTTGGTGGAATGATGAAATCAGCGTAGCCATTAACGAAAAAAAGGGTGCAGAGTTAGTTGGCATCAGGAATTATGAAATTATGAATGATACAGACGAAGAAAAAGGCGCTTTGAGAGACTTTTTAAAGGAATTATTGGGAGGAGAAGCTATGGAGCAGCACAACTGGGACATAGAGGTATATAATAAAGAAAACGTTAGAAACCCCGGTTGGAAGAATCTGTGGCTCTAATTCAAAGATATAATCAAGAACTTAGGGAATAGTTAGGCTGCCGGCGTGGATGCTATTATTGCTGAAATGCTTGAAATCGGTGGCGAGTATTTACCTGAAAGGCTGAGTGAGTTGATAAATATATTTACCGAGACGGGAAAAGTTCCAGATAACTGGAAAAAGGCAATTATATTTTCAATATAAAGAGGTAAGGTTGATAAAGGTAACTGCAATAATTATAGAGGCATCAGATTGTGAAGCATTGTAGGCGACTATGTTTAAAAATACTCATTCATAGGGTAATAAAAATAGCGTATGATAAGATCTGCAAAGTCTAATGTGGATGTATGCCTGGAAGATCAAATGCGGATCTTGAGACAGATCGCAGAAAAAAGTTTGAGAGTAAACAAAAAAGTTATATGTGCATTTGTTGGCCTGCAAAAAGTGTTTGATAAGGTAAATAGAATTAAGATTTCGGAAGTCCTGAAAGAGTATGGGTCAACGGATAGCTTCTAAAAGTAATACAAATTAGGTTAGGTAATAGAGTGTTAGGGTAAATGAACAACTGAGTGACTAGTTTGGTAGTAGGCCATGTGTTAGGCAAGGGTGCGTTATGTTCTCTTGGCCGTTTATTATATACATGGATAATGGTCTAAGAATGGACATCTTTGACGAAAAAGGTATGGATCTCGGAACAGTGAAGGTGCGTGGGTTAGCGTTTGCAGATGATAATGTTGTTACGGCAGAATCAGCCGAAAGCTTGCAGCGAATATTGAGCAGGCTAAATACTAGTATGAAGAACATCAGACTGAAACTTAACGTTAATAAAACGAAAACTATGATGTTTGAAGAAAAAAGTGACAAAATAGTATGCAACATTGTATTAGAATAAGAGAGGATAGAACAAGTTAATAAATATGTGTATCTTAGAATTTTATTTACTACTGACGGAAAGAATAATGGAGAGATAGCTATGCGTATAAACAATGGTTGGACCGAGCAATGGAGGTTAAGCGGCAGGTTGATTTGGCATGAAAAAACGTTGTCAATTAACATCAGTTAAAGGAAGCTGCATCTAACCATGAGGCAGCGGCAGTTGATATTCTTGCTCAACCTAATGATGATCCAGTCTCACCACATCCT
Organism: Andricus curvator; assembly: GCA_932195095.1. Taxonomy (NCBI): domain Eukaryota; kingdom Metazoa; phylum Arthropoda; class Insecta; order Hymenoptera; family Cynipidae; genus Andricus; species Andricus curvator. The sequence goes on from CAKNYM010049458.1 coordinate 208,532, forward strand.
TCAGAGGCACATGACCTAATTCAACCAGAGGCAGAAGCAGACGTTCAGCAACCAAGAAGGCGATCAAAGTGGACATACCATATAAACAGAGACGTGATGCGCCTCCATTTTTCGGCAGAGAAAAGTTCGCAAAGTATAAGGAGAAAACACCATAGACTCTTCTTACTTAAGTACTCACAGCTAGATACAAGAACAAATAAGCAGAATCTAGCAGACCAAAAACTCTAAATTCCTGTGAACAGGTTGCTTTCGGCTATAGAAATAGCTGTTATCAGAACGGAAGCGGAACAGCAGCTTTCTATTGATGAACTCCCTCTGGAAGATGTGGATAACGAATACCTGATAGAAGTTGAAGGCATAGTTGCTAGGGATGATAAACATGAAGTATTGGATCCAATAGACCCACATCCGGATATTAATAACGTTGATGTAAACAGTGGAATCCTATATGTCTGAACTCTAGTAAAGTTCAGAGAAGAACCAACACAAAGGCATTCTCTGTCCAAGATGTACATAAAAAAGGATTTGCTGGCACTAATAGAACACCTGAATAGCAAGGTTTTATATATGCATTTGAATGTAACACTAACTCCAGAACTAAGCCTATTAATGTAGTCTTTGCTCCAGCAAGGGATCGAAATCCACGATGGAAAGTCCGGTTAGATATGATTTACAAAATCTGCCTACGCATCATCAACTTTCTGAGTGGTGCGATGCTATTGTGGGGTACAAAAATGAAGTATTTTAATCATGAACAACCACGGATAACTAGATCAATACGCATTACGGCGGGTATCTTTCAGGGAGTCTCCTCCAGTGCATTATGGTTCTATTTAGCTTTGAATCCATTGAGAAAAATACTACAGTTCTTGTCTCATGGGTTCAATATACATGATAATAAGGATGGTCATTAAGTGACCCATGTTTTATGAATAGATGACCTGAAGCGATACGCTAGTCAAGACCACAAACTGCAGCAAATGATCGATGTCAGAAAGCCGTTATACAATTATATCCACATGGAGTTTGGTCTAAATAAATGGAGAACAGTGCATTTAACCAGAGGAGCATTAGGGTTCGTAGAGCTAGAGAACGAAAACGAGAATGATCGAAGAAATGGCTGAGGGCAAGTCATATAAACACCTGGATATTCTCGAATCTAAGGGTATTTATCATACAGCAGTTAAGGAAAGCTTAACTTCTGCCTACACTCAAAAAATCAAACTGGTTCTGAAGAGTTCTTTTAGCTCGGCTAATATGATCAGGGAAATAAACACCTATACCATCCGTGTCCTCAAATACTCCTTTGGGTTCATGAAATCGTCAAACACCGACCTTGAAAGATTTAACAGAAGCATCCGCGTGGAAATGACGAAGCACCGGATGCACCACAGTAATTCGACGATTAGAAATGCGATTTAGACAAAAAGTCATCCACGGCGAGCACCCCAAAATGTGAGATCAACATTAAGTGGATAGTGAGGGATCTAATGTTTGGATACAAAAGGGCGTCTTGTTCCCAGAAACGGAAGGATTCGTTATATCGATTCAGGACAGGGTTGTCAGCACCTGAAATTATTGCAAACACGTGTTACATCCAGACGTGGTTGGTCGGCGCCGATTATGTGGAGATACCAATGAATAAATTAAGCACATTATTGATGGTTTTCGTGTTATGGCTCAGAGAGAATATACGCATAGACATAATGATGTAGGGGGCATCATACAGCAACAACTTGCACTGAACCTAGGACTCTTGAGAGAATGGATGCCTTTCTGATACTTTCTGGTGCCCGGTTCAGAAAACGAAGATTATATCTTATATTGGGATGTTACTGTCCAGACGGATTATTATATCTGAGCCAATTGATCCGACATCGTGATGCGTGAGAAAAAAGGGTGAAGAGTCTAAATGATCGACATTGCTTGTTCACTCAACCGGAATTTGCAGGCAACCTATACAACCAAGATCCATCAGTATAACGAGCTAAGGCATGTAGTAAAGACAATACGGAGGAATGTTAAACATCCATCTATTCATCCTATTAGGATTTCGGCTACAGACAATGTGCACGCAAGATGCACTGAACATCTTAAACATTAGTAGTCAGCAGGGTACTGTGAACAGAAGCAAGCGACTAAAAACCTATGGAGTGGCAGGTCGCAGCTCTAAGAAAGCATCCAGAGGCGACTGTTGTCACCTCCAATACTCACATCCGCTGTGTGAGGATGAAGGCGGTGAAAAACGAACTGCAAACTAGATCATGCTCCTAATTTTGTACCTACAACATCATCACAAAAGATTTCAAACTTAGTATTAAATTCATTTACATAACATCCTCATCTCATCAGGCACTGGACTTAGTCCTTGGCTACTGATGGAAAACTGGGTTCATCTGAGAAGAAATTAAAAAATAATAATAATAGTAATAGTCGCTGGACGTTACACCGCCATAAAAGATGAAGAGGTATCTTTTGCAAAAGATTTTGAAACGAGGAAACTTTTTTCTTAGCATTTTGTCAGACCTCTCGTTGTTTGTAAAAGAATTCTAAAATTAAATTTTTCGAGAAATAAAATTCGAGTCAGTATTATCAGGACACAGGATTTTTTGGCTTTTTTTTTAAAACGTTATCATTGCGTCCCGATTATTAAAATTTAATTAGCCCTGATATAGACGGAATCATACATATTTTCAACGAAAACAAGGTCTTAGGATGTATATAGAACATGCAATGATTATTTACTCTGTACTTATTAGATGATTATCAGGCTCTTTCCATACCCATGTAAAAAGTAAAATAATTCCAAAAATATGTTAAGATTCTAACATTATTTTGTTAGTTCCAAAAACAAATTTTTGTGGTTTTCCAAGCACGAATTAATTACATACTTTGAATAGCAAATAAAAACTAATACATTAAGAAACTAAATGCTATTAAATCGATGGGCAGAACAATCTGCCTCGTTCTAAACCGGATGCCGTCTCAAATGAATGCTGAACCGAAGAACGTTAATAACACCAATCAACATTATTTTTAGTTTTTAGTAATAGTTTTCTATTAATTAGTTCAGAACTCAAATAGTACTCCAGGACTCGTCTGTGCTAAATCGAAAAGAATAAGCAAAAAAGTCCAATTTCTGAAAGTGGTGGGATGGTTATTTTTTTGCAAAATTCGCCGGAACTATTTCTGAGAACTCTTTGGAACTTACAAACTATGATAAATCTAAATTTTCATACTTTTTTAAGTTTTCTGCGATTCTTTCGGATTTTCTACGTCTAAAAGTGATGAATAATTTAATTTGTTTTCAATAGTTATATTAACAGTCGAAATTCCACCTTATATGATAGAATCGTTTTGGAAAATAAAGTCTGAACATTTAGGGGAAATCGTAATATTCAGAAAAATAAGAATACTTTTTTGCAGATCAAGAAATAAATTGCACGAAATATAATTGTACTATAACACGTGATTTTCCCAACCTTGAGTGCTGTTAGGAATGACTTGTTTTTTATTACCCGGCCTCTGCTCAATGTCTTTATCTCGTTTCAAGACACGTGGAAGAGGACAAACGGTTCTATAACCTTCGATTATTGGGTTGAAGTTTCAGACGTCTTGTCTGACGAATTCATTTATTTTCACATATATTTTTCTTAATGAAAATAACAAATAAAAAATTTCAAAAAAAATTGTTATGCTTGTTTAGGTGATACAGACAATAGAAAAGTACTTGTGTGCCAACAGAAGAGTACGTTATCAAAAAATCAAAATTTTCTAATAAAACCATGCAAGTGTTCCACTTTTGGCCATCAGCAATCGAAAGCTAGGGAAAGGAACGTCTAGAACAAAATTATTTACAAAAACTTGTAAAGTCTTTAAGAAAACACTTTTCTTTTTGCAATTTTCATCCAACAAATATTTTCGTGAATAGCTCGTTTGGTGAAGATCTTATGAATATCTGTAACAGGTTCAGCGAATGAATGCAACACTAATAATTAACTTATTTGACAAATTCCAATTTTATTTTGTTTTTTTAAGAATTCAAAAAAATTGAAAAATTAAAAAATGGCGGCTTTTTTCTCAAATTCTTGCAATATGTGCTACATATATCGTGCTTTTCATGCTTGGAAAACCGCTACTTCACGTTGAGCAACATTATTTTGGAAAAAACGAATTTTTGAATTTTTCTTAGGAAAAAGGAAAGGTACAAAAAATGTTAAGATAAAAGTTGAAACACCTCAAGAATGGCTTAGCCCCCATAAAACTGATAGGATGCCTTTTTTGTATTAGCAGACACTTTTTGAAAATATTTGAAGGAATAAAAAGGTGGGGTTTCTCTAAAAATCTTCTTTTCATGTTTTCAAAGTTGAGTGAGAAAAATAAAGCAGATTTTCTGCAGTCTCAACTTTTTTGTTTTTTCTTAAATTTTTTACAGTTTCTTCCTGATTAAAAAAAGCAACCCATCAGTTTTATAGGGGCACAACTACTTTCCGAGAAAGTCAAATTTTTTTTTTTTTCATTGAATATAATTTTTTATTTCTTTTGCGAATGATGCAAAATATCAGGAAAGAGCAATCGATATTTTCTGTAGAACTTTTGTAGGTGTGTAAACTTTAATCTGCAAATTTGTTTTACTCTCCGTGAAGAATGCAAAAATTCAATTTTACACAGTTTGAATGAAAATTAAATGAAAATGATAAATTAATAAACTTGAATCAAAATTCCTTTCGTGTTGAAAATTCAACTACTTTGCAGAAAATTCGTCTTCTTGACTTGAAAATTCAACAATTTAGTTGAAAATTAAACTATTTGATCCAAAATTAACTCTTTCGTAAAAAATCCATCTATTTGGTTCAAAAATTTGACAATTTTATTGCAAATTCGACTTTTTGGGGGAAAGCTAATCTTCATGGTGGAAAATTCATCTTTTTTGGTTGGAAATTTATCTACTTGGTTGAAAGTTGAACTACTTTGTTAAAAATTAATTTTTCTTAACATTACCTCTGTGGTTAAAAATATAACTAGTTTATTAAACATTCGTTTTTTAGTTAAAAATTTATTTTATATTTTGGGTAATTTATCTTTTTTGTTGAATTTTTTTTTTTAATTTGTATTTTTGTGCAGAAAATTATTCTGATTTGCTGAAAATTCATCTTTTTTCGTTGTAAATAAACTTTTTTGTTGAAAATTCAACTGGCTTCTGAATAATTCTTTTTTTTAAATGCAACTATATGTCATTTAGTTGACAATGTGACTGCTTTTGATTAAATTTTAATCTTCTTCGAATGAAAACAGTTAAAAATTAATTTTTCAAAGGAAAATTTAAATTAAATTTTTACTAATCAAATTAGCCATTGACTTACGACTAATAGGATAGTTTACAAGTTTCGCTATATTGGCTTTACATTCTTTCAATGAAGTTGAAAATATTAAATCATATTTATTGAATATTTCTGAAAAAAAAAAGTTGAAATCCCTAGACATTTTTTGAATCCTTGGAGATTCAATAAAATTCTTTGAATCTTGTGAAATATTTCTAAATCTTAATAAAAATTAATAGAAATTCTTAAAACTCTTTTGAAATATATAAATATTTATAATCGTAAAAATCAATTGAAAAAGTATGTATCATTTGAAATCTCCTAAATATTCATAAGAGTTTTCTAACAAAAATTTCATATTCCTAACAATCTTGGAAATCCCTCGAAATATTTTAAATTCTTGAAGATTCAATACAAAATTTTGAATCTAATGAAATTCTTTGAAACCTCTTGAAATCTTTGGAAATTATACAAAATTCTTGGATAATTCTAAAAAAACCCTTGAAATCCCTCGAAATATTTTAAATCCTTGAAAATTCAATAAAATCCTTTAAATCATTCGTTTATAGTTTTGTTATTTTTCGGATCACTTTTTTTAATATTTCACGGTCATTCATTTCTCTTCTGAGTTTCTTATAATAATTTTCTATCATGATTTATATAGAATTGCAAAAAAATTATACGAAATTAATTAGAGGAAGATCATTATCTAAGACCTGATTATAAGTGTATATATTAATACCCAGAATCCTTAGTATCAGTAAAAAAAGTTAATTTTATGAAGCACCTGATATAATATTCTTTTTAATTTTGTCATTCCGGAAACTATAGAGATGTACGTGGCACTTTTATTTACAAAAGAATTAATACAGTAAGTCTGCGTATACTGAAATAAAATTTCGTACGAGTTTCATCTGTTTTACTGAGACTGTACACATGAAATTGATAAAATTTAGTGTCGCAACAAGCCAAACATGACAAATTATTGCTTTCGCAACTAAAAGTTCCACGTTTTCTACTAAGCTTAGGTAATTATGAAAAGTAAAAAGAATTTAAAAACGTGTATTACTTCGTCTTATTTTTTTTTATGTCACATCGTAAATATGAATTAAATATATTTTCAAATTATTTCAATGAATATCAGAAATTATTCTAAATTTGACCAAATCTATTTCAAATCAATTCAATTTTAATCTTTAACTAATTTCAAAATTCTTACTGTTTTTCAGAAAATTTGTTCAAATCAAATGTGGGTGTTATATCTTTGAAACAGGGTGCAAGGATTTTTTTTTAACATAGTGTTTTTTTATGCAGAATTAAAATGTTTTAAGTTAAAAAAATATATATTTTAATAATTTTTTTCTCATATTTTTCTCACATTTTACTTTCGTCGTGGATATATAATGAGCGCGATAATAATCTTTGAAGTAAATATCAAATAATCTGGCACATGCTCCATACATCATAAGACCTTGTTTTTCTTTAAAATTGGTTTGATTTCACGTATCATCAGATTTCGTCAGTATAAAAAGCAGTGAGTTTGTAACAAGGTCTCAGTTACGCTTACGCAAGAAAGTCCTCTACAGCGAAAATGAAGATTGTCACTGGAACTTTCCTTCTTACAATCACGTTATTTCTACTTGATTTTGTTGGTAAGTTCATTAATATACAATATATTATATAAAAATTCTAAAAATATGGATGAAGTATTTCGGTAACTTCATGCTGTACTCTTCAATCTGGGGTTAGAATTCTAAACTTCCTAATCTCAGGACATGTTTCTGGACACGATGCTGTACAGGAACCTCGGAGGATCCTGGACATGTTTCTGACCACAATCCTGCACAGGAACCTCGGAGGATTCTGGACATGTTTCTGGACACAATCCTGTACAGGAGCCTCGGAGGATCCTGGACATGTTTCTGGACACGATCCTGCACAGGAACCTCGGAGGATCCTGGACATGTTTCTGGACACAATCCTGTTCAGGAGCCTCGGAGGATCCTGGAAACGTTTCTGAACACAATCCTGCACAGGAACCTCCGAGGATCCTGGACATGTTTCTGGACACGATCCTGCACAGGAACCTCGGAGGATCCTGGACATGTTTCTGGACACGGTCCTGCACAGGAACCTCGGAGGATCCTGGACATGTTTCTGGACACGATCCCGTGCAGGAACCTCGGAGGATCCTGGACATGTTTCTGAACACAATCCTGTACAGGAACCTCGGAGGATTCTGGAAACGTTTCTGGACACGATCCTGCACAGGAACCTCGGAGGATCCTGGACAAGTTTCTAGACACGATCCTGTACAGGAACCTCGGAGGATCCTGGACATGTTTCTGGACACGGTCCTGTACAGGAACCTCGAAGGTTCCTGGACATGTTTCTGGACACGATCCTGTACAGGAATTTGGCGAAGGAAACCCAATAAGAAAATACAACTATTTTTGGTTGGAAATTAATTTTTTTCACCATTCAACTCTTTTAGTTGAAAATTCCAGTACTTGACTGAAAATTCATGTATTTTGTTAATAATTCCTCTTTTTGGTAGAAAATTAATCTTCTTGGTCAAAAAATGAACTTTTTGGTTGAAAACTCAGCTATATGGTAGAATTTCGAACTCTTTTCTTGAAATCTTGTTTTTGTTTTGAAAGTCTAACTATTCTTGGATAAAAGTTAATTTTTTTTTGGCTGAAAAGTCTACCACTGAAGATGCATCTTATTGTTCGAGAATTTAACTATTCAACTATTTGGTTAAAAATTCCTGTATTTTCTTGAAGAATCGTTTTTTTCTTTGGTGGAACATTAATTCTCTTGGTTAGAAAATCAATATTTTTTTGAAAATTCAATCATGTGGTAAATTTTGAACTCTTTTTTTGACTGATCTTCTTCTTCATTTAAGATTTATCATTTCAGATCTCTTTGTTTGAAAATTTACATATTTTTCTGACAAAATTTTTTTTGAGAATTAATTTCCTTCACTGAAAATGTAACTAATCTATTTTCGGTTAAAAATTAAAATTTGAAATGAAAATTGATTTTTTTTTCGTCGAAAATTCATGTGCTTTGTTCAAAGTTCATATTTTTTGAAATTAAGGTCTCTGTTGGTTGAAATATTAACTAACACGTGTTTCGTTGAGAATTCTTTTTTTTCAATTAAATACTCGGTTTAAAGTTGAACCACTTTGTAAAAAATGTACGTTATTGGTTGAATCTTCATCATTTCAGTTGAACATTCAACAATTTTGTCATCAATTTACTTTTTTCATGAAAATTCTATTGTTTTGTAGACAACTCGTCTTTTTGGATTAAAAATGCAACAATTTGCCAGCAAATTAAACTATTTAGTGAGAAATTTAATTATTTGGTTGAGGATTCATCTATTTTCTTACAAATTCATATCTTAGGATGAATTTATCTGTTTCTGACTCAGTATCATAAGAATATTTTAGGTTGAAATATCTGTTGGATATTAGACCATTTACAAGCGACACCCCTTATGTTGTGTGCTGCCATCTACGTATGGTGTTTTTGCTTTCCTTTGTCCACGACGTAAGTTTGTAAGTTTTGTAAGTTTGTCGTCTCTCGAAAATCATCGAGTCGTCAGGTTGTTAGTTGCCTGTTCCAATAAAGCGTCATTTATAGTAATCGGGTTATATTTCTTTGATCGCGATTCACCCTCTAGTTCCCACAGGTTATGGACCCAGGTCGTCGCGTCCGCGTTCGGGATTGAAAATAACTAAAACGAAATTGTGCCGAAAGTAGTCGCGTTTAGATCGAGGGGAAGCATGCGGACTTTAGAAACTTTTGCGAAATGAGTTCCACGCACTCGACGCGTATCGAAGCCCTAGGAAAGGATAACTTCGATACGTGGAAACTACAAGTGAAGGCATTACTAGTGAAGAATGATGATGTCCTGGAAAAGGACAGCAGACAGAAAAATCTTCTCCATTCAAATGTCACAAGTGTAAGTAGGTTGCACATAAAGCTGTGGATTGTAACATGAAAGTTAACAAATCATCGGAAAAGTCAGCTAAAATAGAGGAAATGGAGTTTCTCATAACTATGAGCCAGAAGTATGCGTTAAAAACTGAAGGTACCTTCCCAGGAACAAAATGGTGTCTCGACAGTGGCTGCGCCTCGCATATGTGCAACGATAAGAAGAAGTTTGTTCACAGTGAAAAATGCGAAAGCGAGAAGCTAAGCTTAGCAAGTAGTGCAACCACTAACATTGAATCCAGAGGTACAGTCAAACTCTTGGTTACCGACTGTAATCAAGTGAAATCCCTGAACTTGGATAATACTTTGCACGCGCATGATTTGAGAACTCATTTGATGACTGCAGGAAAAGTCTGCGATAATGGGTACGAAGTGACATTCAAGAAAAGTTCAGCTGTGATTCGTGACAAATGGAGTGTTCAGAGAACGAGAAACTCGGAGTGTGTGAAACCTGTGTAGTGGGAGAGTTAGCGCAAAGGTCCTTTCCAAAAAGCTCGTCACGAAAGACGGAGCTACTTGAGTTAGCGCATACGGTTCTGTGCGGTCCGATGCGTACACAATCTCTAAGTGGGGCGAAATACTTCGTACGTTCGTGGATGAAGCAACACGTTGGTGCGTGGTCAAGTTCCTCAAATCGAAGAGTGGGCTGCCGGAAGCATTCAAGAGCTATCAAAGAATGGTAGAGTAACAGACAGGATGCCAAATAAAGTTTGTCCAATCCGACAATGGTAAACAGCATCGCAATCGCGATTTAGACCAATACCTCAAAAATTGTGGTATTGTCAGAAGATTCACAATACCTCATACTCCGGAACAAAATGGTGTGGCAGAATGGAAGAACCGTACGCTGGTGGAAATGACCAGGTGTCTCCTGATCTCCTCAAACCTGCCAACATCGTTTGGGCTGAAGCGGTGTCGACTGCAAACCACTTGAGAAATAGATGTCCTTCCAGAAGTCTGAATGGAGAAATACCTTTTGAAAAATGGACTGGAGTAAGTCCCAATTTGTCCTATCTGAAAAGTTTCGGATGTAAAGGATTCTCACTGGATAAAACACCTGGAAAGGGAAAATTTCAGGTCCAAGCACGTAAGTGTATCTTTTCAGGATACTCTGAAGAGTCTAAAGGTTACAGAGTCTCGCTCACTGATGATAAGAAGGTCGTCCAAATAACGAGAGATGTTGAGTTTCAACGATTTTCTGCCGAAGCAGGAATTTGAGGATTTCATCTCTGAAAATGTTTTTGAGAAAAAGGACTGCATCCAAAGTTCTGAGGACAAGAATTGGGTAGAATTGGATGTGAAAAGCAGTGCCCTTAATGAAATTCATCGTGAAGTGGACCAGGATTCTGAAAATGAAGATTTCCATGGATTCGAGAATCAACAAGAAGCTTTCGTGAATGGAAATGGTCAACGAGAAGCTGAAGAGAGAAGATTGCCTGGAAGACCAAAACATATCAGAACCGGAAATCCTGGGAGGCCGAAGAAGAAATTCAATACGACGAGAGCCTGAGTGCTCCTTGAAGAATACCCGGAATGTGCTAATCTCGCAGAGATTCAATTGAAGGAGGCATTAAGTGGAAACGAGGGCGAAGACTGGAAGCGCGCAATTCATGAAGAATTTCGAGCACTGATCAAAACTCAAATTCGGGATTTGGTGGATCGTCCGGAGGACCGAAGTGTAATCGGGTCTAGAATTGTGCTTCGTAATAAGTGTAATGCAGAGGGAATCCTAGAGAGAAGGAAGGCACGAGTGGTAACCAAAGGTTATTCTTAGCGTCCAGGGGTCGACTTTAAAGAAATATTCGCCCCAGTTGTTCGTCTTGAGTCTGTCAGATTGTTGTTGGCTCTTGCTGTAGAAAATGATCGCATTGTTCATCAGCTTGACGTCACGACTGCCTTTTTGAACGGTGACATAGAAGAGGAGATTTATATGGAGGTTCCGGAATTATTTGAAGAAATGTTGCCTAAAATAATCTTGAAGGAAAAATTGAAGAATGAAGAACTGGATTTAGGGAGAAATACTTCAGAAATGCTACAAAGGCTTCAAAGTGGCAACCAAGTTTGTTTGATGAAGAAGGCCCTTTACGGTTTGAAGCAAGCTGGTAGACAGTCGTATGTGAAACTAGACAAGGAACTTCGTATCCTTGGACTGAAACCACGAAATGCAGATGCTTGCATCTACATGGGAAAATCTGGAGATGAGATCCTAATCGTTGCCATTTATGTCGATGACATGTTGCTGTTTTCAAACAGCTCTAGCTGGCTGTCAAGTTTCAAACAAATATTCGGGGAACAATTTAAAATAAAGGATCTGGGAAAGGTTAAGCACTGCTTGGGAATGGAATTTCGACAAGGAGAGGATTTTTTTAAAATATCGCAAACTGCGTATATTGAAGAAATTCTCAAGAAGTTTGGAATGGAGAACTCAAAACCTGCTATAATACCTGTCGATCTGGGAACGAAATTGAAGAAACTCGAGGAATCATAAAAGGAAGATCTAAGTTATCCTTTTAGGGAACGCATAGGAAGTCATATGTATCTGGCCGTAGCTACAAGACCAGGCATAACCTGTGCAGTTAATTATCTAACCCAGTTCAACAATTCAAATGGGAAGGATCACTGGACTGCAGCAAGAAGGATTCTGTGATACCTTCGTGGAACTCCGAAACTAGGATTTAAATACAAGAAGGTTTCAAAGAAACTAGAAAGATTTGTCGATTTCGACGGGGCAGGTTGTCCAGATGATCAAAGGTCATATACCGGATCCGTATTTTTACTCGCACATGGTGCTGTCAGCTGAGAAGCTAAAAACCAACGCACTGTGGCGTTATCGAGTACAGAGGCCGAATACATGGGGCTGACGGAAGCTGCAAAAGAGGCGGTACATCTACAAAGGTTCCTGAGAGAAATTGGATTGGGAAAACAAATAGTTACTCCTATCTATAACGACAATCAAGGTGCTCAAAAGCTTCCTGAGAATCCGGTCTTCCACTCTAGAAGCAAACATATTGACATTCGACATCACTTCGTGAGAGAGGCATTGCAGCAAGGTTGGATCAGCTTAGACTACATCTCATCAACGCAAATGATGGCAGACATCTTCACCAAAGGTCTGGCAGGACCGACACATCAAAAGTGTTCGCCTCAGTTCGGAATGAGTCATTTCTGAGCAAAAAGGTCATTTTGCGAGAAAGTAAGTGTTTTGATAAAAGGCAAATTCAGGGGAATAGATCGAGTTACATGGGTTACGCTTGAGGGGAAGTGTTGGATATGAGACAATTTACAAGCTACACCCCTGTGTGTCATTTATAGTAATCGGGTTATATTTCTTTGATGGCGATTCATCCTCCAGTTCCCACAATATCAAATATTACATTTTATCTTGATACAAGAACGCGATTGTGTATCATCTTCAATTTCATTGAAACAATAAGAATGCAATTGTCATACTGTAAATACAATACGTCACCTCAAACAGTCTAACACATTTACGAGTGATTTTGGTTCAAAATGATGAAATTGAAATTGTAAAGTGAATAAAGAAACATTATTACTTCCTCAATAAAATAATTTCAATAAAAGCGTGACAAAAGTAAAGAATAGTTCAGGGAATAAAGTAAGCAATTGTTAATTAAAACTGAGTAAGAATTACGACTTTTGTTTTAAATGAGGAAAAACTTTGAATATATTTGAAGGCTTTCAAATTGAAAAATATTTTCTTGAACTTCTCTTCGATATCCCCACTACTGCCACGAAAAGCAAACTCTTCCTCTCATTTTCTCTAAAAACGTAGAAAATTGTGACTTCGAATAAGAAGCTTTAAAAATCAATGAATTTAGACTTGGAGTGTTGAAAATGAAATAAGTTTTAATATTTTTCAAGATTAAAGTATTCTTTAATCAGGATCTTGGAATTGGGCCTTTCAAAACTACTTACTTGCAAATTTTGCATCACACTATTTTTGATTGTTAATTTTTAACTAAGAAAGATTAATTTTTAATGAAATAGTTCAATTTTCAATTAAAAAAATGAGTTTTCAACCAAAAATGGAAGCCTTACATTTTTAGTTTAAAAACTAATTTTCAACAGAAGAAAAACGAATTTTTAAATAGTTGAATTCAACAAGGAAGAAATTTTTTTAACAAAATGGTTGAATTCTAATGCAAAATAATGAATTTTCAACAAACTAGAATAATTTTCTAAATAAAGTACATTAATTTTGTACCAAATAGTTGAATTTCAAATTTATACAAAGAATGAATTTTATGAAAAATAGTAAAATTTGCAAATAAATACATATTTTAATTTTTTATCAAAGTAGTTGGATTTTCAACCAGAAATATGAATTTTCAACAAAAAAGTTAATTTTCGACCAAATACATTAATTTTCTACCCAATTGTAGAATTTTCAAACCAAAAAGCTAAATATTCTACAAAATAGCTGAATGTTCAATCCGAAAATATGAATTTTCAACAAAAAAGTTAACTTACGTTAAAATAGTTGAATTTTCAACTAAAAGTGATGTATTAAAAAAAATACATTTTTTGTAAAGTAGTTCAACCTGAAACTAATTAGTTGATTTTTAAACCAAAAAATTAATTTTAACCGCAACATGAAAAAGTTAATATTTGAGCAAAGAAGATTTTAATACCAAATCAAAAACAGTCGAATTCAAGAACAAAATACGAATTTTTCACCTAGAAGATTAATTTTCAACCAAAAAAGATCAATTTTCAACTAAATTAATACATTTTTAATTAAGAATAGGCCTTGGCTACAAGTAACGAAATTTTGGTACAAATAGCTAGATTTTTTCTCTACGTGTGAGCACTTTATTCAAAATATCAATTTTGAACCGCAAATGGAATAGTTACGTTTTCAGTAGAAAAAAATTAATTTTCATGAAAAAAAACTTATTTTGGGCAAAATAGTTGAATTTTCAACCAAAGAGATGAATCTTCAACCAAAAAATGTCATTGCAACCGAATAGTTGCATTTTCTACAACATAATTAAATTTTCAAATAAATAGGGGAATTCTCAACCAAAGGCGAAGAATGATGAACTGTCAGTATAGTGGTAGACATATTTCAAAATAAGACACGGAAAATGTTGTCCCGTAGAGTAGAACGGGGCGAGGCAGCCAAGATGCCACGTTTTGGCGTGCAGAGCACTTGTTCGAAATTATATTAAAAAGTTTATAGTGTCGTCAGAAAGCTTGGTTCTTTGGCTACTAAATTGCCTTGTGGCATTTTGACGTAGGTCGCCCATTACAGTTTCTACAACCGTTTTCCAGAGACGCTATGTTTTTGCTCAACTGTAAAAACGTGGGGCGAGGCAGCCAACCATTTCAGCAGTTATCAGGCGGCACACAAAGTTTTAATATACAGACATATAATAATGTATAAGTTCTTCATTAGGTCCAAGGTGATGCATAAAAATAAAAAACAAAGTTAAATGTTGTTAAGCGTAAAAACGGTTAATGAACATTTTTGTGTAAGCTCGAAGTCAATCTCTGTCTTCGAGCGCTTTATTTGCGTTTATGAGTACAGGTCTAGAACTAAACTCCTCAGAGAGGCGGCACTTTATATATGCTAATTAGACGTAGAGTGGGGGTAATTGTCAGCTCATAACAACCCCATTTTTAGATTGAACTTAGTCTCTAAGTTTTGTTTTTTATCTTCAAAGGTTTGGTTTTTTGAACTATGCTACATGTTTCGTAGTTTAACAATGATTCGGGAGTTGGTTGGGTTTGGCATGTTACAATATGGGATTGGTGGACTACTTTATTTCTATTACTGAATAATTTGATTTTTTTTTCGGAAAGCATTCCTTTATGCAATCAAGGATGCCTAATTTACCTAAAGTATAAAGAGTTCCTAGTGCTAAAGCGGCGTAAACTAAATATTGTAACCATTCTAAACTAGCTTCTTTCAAAGTACTGAGCCTTCTGTGGGTGGCAATAGTATGCAGGATATTTTCGGTATCGTCTAGGCTAATTCTGGCTTGCTTAAGTTTTTCGTGTGATAGTTGTTTTGAAAGTTGTACTAATTTTTGTTCTAACCTGTCAATGTTTCTTTGTTCAAAATTTATCTCGTATGTTACATTTAGCCATTGCGTCATATGAGCTTCATTTGATTTTTCTAATTCTAGGGTATCGTAGCAGTTGTACACTTTGCATCCAAATCCTGTAAGTTTTTGGGGTTCCGAAATTTTTTCTGTTTCAACTGAATCTTTGCAACTTATGTCTAAGTCTAATGGTTTGGAGGGTACTATAATATAACCATTTATTATAGGTATGAAAGTTTCCTTGTGTAACAGGTAAGGTGACTGATTACATTTGTTTTCTGAGTATCTTCTAAGTAAACAGGCTTCGTAAGATTTGCTATCTATTAACTTGACATTAGGTTGGTTTCTTCTACATATTTTATATACATCTATCTGTTCACATTTGTCAATGGTCTGTCTGTCAGTTGGTACGTAAGAGTCTCGGTATTTAATGATCATGTCATAGTCGGGGACTATTGATATGTGGACTTTATTAGTTGTATCGGGATAGGGACTATTCTTTGCATGGAAACTTCTTCTTTCTCAATTACCGGTATCTTCAGTATGTATATGCTGGTAGTTTCATTCTTCATTGTCAAAATGGTAGCGCGTATGTTGAGTTGTCTCGAATTCTCTAATGGTTTCTTTCAACATCTTTGGTGCTAAAATTTGGGGATGTACTATCCCGTGCTTTCCGTCGTTTATGGCGTTGATCGCTGTTTCAATATCCTCGTTTGTTTCATCCAATAGTATTGCTGCTAATACTAATTTTGAGTTGACAAAACTATTCTTTGTTGCAGCATTCAGTCCGAAGGTGATGTTTCTTATAAACTGTCTGTCGGTATTCTTTCTGGCAGAAATCCATTTATGGTCCGTTGACGAGGAGTCTAAGATTAATTTAAGTATTTTTGTGTGATTTGACAGGATGCTAGCTATGTTTTTGTTATCTGTATAAATGGTGTCAAATTCGGCGTTAATTTGTTTCATGTCGGATGCGCTCAATGTTCCGAACAGAGTTTTGGATATATGACCCACAAAATTCGCTTATCCTCTTTTTTGACGTTGTTTGCCTAATAACTTGTGTAGGATATTGTTTTTACTAGCTAGTCTATTTTAGCGACTGCTAACCAATTGGACTTCATAATAAGGTGTGCATTTCTTATTGCAGGCTAGTTCTGCCATAGTAATGGTGGTGTCGATGGCTTTAATCCGGTTTTCGGTGGATGTCATATTGATAGCTATAACCATTTTCCACTTTTCATGAAACAAGTGTACTTTAGATATTTCCTCGATGTAGACGTTTCCTTGAATTTTCTGGAGGGTGTAGTTAGCACTGATGATCGGTGCTAGGGCCAGTAGGAAGTTCCAGAAGGGTGTCATTATCATCTGTGAAATAGGACATTGTCTGATTGATATGAATTCGGATAATTTTGTCCTTATTTCTTATTCGTATATTATTATTGTCTAAGTAGTCAATAACTTCAAAAGGGCCTTTCCAAGAGGGGTCTAGTTTGTTAGACTTAGAATTGTTAATGTTTTTTACTGTGTCTCCTGGTTTGTATATGGGGTGCTTGTGAGTGATATTTTCATCGAGTCTTTTCTTCGTTTTTTCTATTCCTATTTCTATTCTTTCTCTAGCCCTTCGTAGGTTTTCTTCGTGTTTCTTTTTCCACTTTCTTACTAG
Source organism: Andricus curvator (assembly GCA_932195095.1). NCBI lineage: Eukaryota > Metazoa > Arthropoda > Insecta > Hymenoptera > Cynipidae > Andricus > Andricus curvator. The sequence continues at coordinate 225,589 of CAKNYM010049458.1, forward strand.
TTCCGGATACGTCAGGGTTGGTGAACAGGCTACCGATGATGGTATGTTAGCTTCTCTTCCAAACATAAGTTCAAAGGCTGAAAATCCTGTTGTTTGGTTCTTCATTGTGTTGATTGCAAAGTTAATAAATTTCAAATTGTCATCCCATTCATTGTTCCTTTCTGAGATGCTTGTTTTGATTAGGTTTCCTAGGGTGGAGTACTTTCTTTCGATGTTTCCGTTGGACTGCGGATGAAAAGCTGTTGTTTTTATATGAGTAATTTGTAATGCTTCTTCAAACTGTTGCATCATTTCTGATAGAAAGTTTTGTCCCTGGTCTGTTAGGATTGTTTTGGGTGCTCCGAAGATGTAGATGTAGTGATCGAGCAGCCCTTCTATTATTGAACTAGTTGTCTCGTTAGCCATCGGGATTAACACCGTGTAGCGGGTTAATCTATCTTGTAGGCTCACAATGTATTTGTTACCTTTCACTGTTTCGGGTAATGGGCCGTATATATCTAGGGCTATTTTTTCATTGGGTTTCAGAGGAATGTCTGGTACAATTCCCTCAGCTTGGTTCTTGATTCTTGTAGTTTTTTGGAGTTGACCGGTGTGGCATGTTTTGACGTACTTTTTAATGACTTCATCCATCCCTATACATTGTCCTATTTTCTTCGCTTTTTCAATGGTATTTTTTCCCCAAGATGTTCCGCATGCGCTTCTTTAATGATATTAGTTTTTTCTTCTTTCGTTAATTCTCGGGTATTGTTAAAGCATAGGTGAAATCCTAAGTGGGCATACAAGTTAGATAGGTATTCCATCATGTCCTGTATCAGTTCCTTTTCTATTGGTGTAAATAGTAGGTCACCGAATATAAATCTCATCCATGTTAGTTTTTTTGCTGATAGTTTCATCGATGAACCAGCCTAGTTTCCGCAACCAATCTTCTTCATTATATTTTGGCATGTCTTCTTTGTTTATTACTTTCCAGAGTTTTCCGCCTGCGTTGGGTTCTTTTTTAATTTTCCTTGCGTTGTGTTCAATCGCCATGTCCTAAAATCGTTGTAAAGTTCATTTTGTTGAGGTGTTTCGGATCCAGATGAATTACTGGGATCGCCGTTACTCTCTACTGAATCGCACATTCTTCTGACTGGGATTTAAAGTTTTCTTGTAGTATTTCGTCCTTGATGATAGTGGGGCGTTTAACTGGTGTACCCTAAATTTCTGTATCTGATAGCTCATCGTCGGTAGTTAAATCTATTCCGTCTAGCGCTTGTTGTAGAATGTCGCTGGTATGGATTCGGAATATTCTGGATAAGCAGTCTGCTACTTTGTTCTCCTTTCCTTTAACATATTCCATTTCGTACTTATATTCCTATAGCCGTAATCGCCATCGTAAGAGTCGCGAACTAGGGTCTTTCACATTGTGTAACTAAATGAGTGCTTTGTGATCAGTTTGGATTTTGAACTTCTTTCCTAGCAAGTATTGACGTAACTTTTTCATTGCCCATACTATAGCTAAGAGTTCTTTTTCTGAGGTGCTGTAATTTTCTTCTGCTTTATTAAGGGTTCTGCTAATAAATAAGCAAGGATGTCCGGCCTGGGATAGCACTGCGCCTAATCATTGATTCGATGCGTCGGTTGTTAGAGTGAATCCTTCTTTAAAATCGGAGAATCTTAATACTGGTGATGTTGTTAATGCGTTTTTTAATTTTTCAAAAGCTTCTTCACACTTTGGAGTCCAATCAAAAATTGTGTCCTTTTGAGTTAGCCTGGTGAGTGGTCTAGCTATAGATGAAAAGTTCTTTATAAACTTCCTATAATATCCAGCTAATCCTAGGAATGATTGCACTTCTTTAGGTGTTTTCAGCTGGTTGAATTCCTGGATTGCCGGTGGATCGTGGGAGCTGTTGTCTTATTCCTCGTCTAGGGACTTCAGTTTTTTGAGCGTCAGGATCCGAATCGTCGTCCGTTATAAGTGCTGTATTTTTTGCAACTTGTTTGATTTCCCGTCTCCTGTTGTGATTTTCATCGTTAAGTGTGGCGAGTTCTTCCTTCATTCTGGAATTCTCGAGTCTCAACGCTTGCATTTCCAATTGCAATTGCTGAATGGGATCCAGAGTTAATAAAGAATCCGGTGCTGTGTGCGTTGGAGATTGTGCTCTCGATGTGGGTTGAGTGTTGTTGGGGGAGTCATTTCCGATACTTTGCGTATGCCAGCGTAAAATATCGGTCTCGCTCCTGTTATCTGATACGCGAGGTTATCGTTTGCTTTGGACGTATAGCCTTTTGATACAGTGGAATGCAAGGATATCGTCTACTACAATTTCTCTGATTCCAAAGTAATGTTTTCTATTATTGTTGAGAAAAGGCAGTGCTCTGGAGCACCAGGAGTATACTTTACCGGAATTGCAAAACTTCGCCTCGCCTAACGTGAAATTAACTTTGATTTCACGTTAGTCTCCTTCCTCAGACAGCAAGGAGGACTTATTCTCTTTGCAATTCGATACGATTTGTTTTTTATTTAAATGCTTACTTTTTCTAAATTCTCTGGATGGCTTGATCCTTTCTGGTTGGCAGCTGGGAGTCCGTGGAGTTCCTCGTTGTTAACCTGGATTTGGGCGTTGGCCGATGACTGGTCGTTTTACGTTGTATAGCGGCTACTGAATTCACCAACTATTTTTAGCCACCGTTTTCCTAGTTTTCAGGTTGTCGGGTCACCCATAGGTAGATCCGGAGTTCAAGTGAATTTCGTGAAATTCTTACCCTTCTCGTCTTAAATGAATTCCGTAGAATTCTTTTCAGGATTCGTCAGAAGAATTGCTTTTATAGGATTTCTCTATTGTATCCGTGGATACAGAAATCGAAAGAGCAATCCTGGCAGGATCGCCAAAATATTAAGCGTAAAAATGCTTAATGAACTTTTTTGTGTAAGCTCGAAGTCAATCTCTGACTTCGAGCGCTTTATTTGCGTTTATGAGTACAGGTCTAGAACTAAACTCCTCAGAGAGGCAGCGCTTTATACCTTCTTCGGGCGGCCTCGTCGAGGGCCACCACAAGCAATTCGCTTTTTTGCCTTTGCGGCTTAATCTGCCGTTTGTTGGCTACCTCGCCCTATATGTGCTTTCTTCCACAAAAATTTAACACAAAAAAAACTATTTTGAATATCGGAAAACCAACCTTTCCATCGTGTTAAGCACAAAATTTTCCTAACCTGTACACGAAGGATAAACAAACGCAAATAACGAAAATGTTCCTTCTGCTAGTAGTTTTTCATGGAGAGTCCACAATAGGATTTTGAAATCGACGTAGCATTGTCTTGACGTAGAATTGACATAGCAGTAGCGTGGACGCGATGCGCGCGATTCCGGAGAATCAAGATTAAAATGGCCGACTCAAGGTGCCGTTCCATGTGGGAAACTCATGAGAGTGAAAGAGAC
>CAKNYM010049459.1:0-12062 GCA_932195095.1 Andricus curvator
AGAGATTAGAACAAGTTGACCAGTACGTGTATCTAGGTAGTCTATTCACTAGCGATGGAAAAATAGATGGGGAGTTAGATAGGCGCATAAATAAGGGTAGACAGGTTATCGGTAGAGTAGGATCCATCCTCACAAATAAAAACATATCAAAAAAAGCTAAAATGGCCATACATAATTCTATATTCGTACCGACTGTACTATACGGTAGCGAGACATGGACCTGTCAAGAAAAGGACAGGAGTAAAATTAACGCGATCGGCATGAAACCTCTGCGCATAATATGCGGGAAAACACTGATGGACAAAGTCCGAAACGAGACTATCCTCAAAGAATGTGGTACAGGAGAGACACTAGTTGACATATGTGAAAGAAATCAGTTAAGATGGTTCGGACATCTTGAAAGAATGAAAGGTGAACGACTGACCAAACAAGTGTATAAAGGTAAAGTAAATGGTAGAATGCCCAGAGGTAGACCGCCGAAAGAATGGTTAGAATCTGTAAATGAGACATTGATCCGTAGAGACATAAGAAGCCATAGAAACACAAGAGCTTGCATGAAAAAATGCATGGACGTGAAGGAAGCTAGAGTAGTATGCCAGGACAGAAAAGTGTGGCGACAAATAGTTTGTAAACAGAGTGACAGTAGAATGAATGGCGCCTGAAACAAAGACCTTGGATACTAATGGGCCCAAGTGGAGAACCATACATAACAATTTTGTGAGGCTCTTCACTTGGGGTGATCGCTAGAGAGATTGATCAGCAACCTGGGTCGGAGCAGTGTTGCGGAATAAACGTGTCATTTAAATAAATAACACGAGAATTCCAGATCAATCTGAAATATTTATACCTAACATCCATATACCTATATACCTTATACCTATATACCTACATGTCTACATACCTTACAACCTTACACCTATATACCTATTCAACTTATACAATACTATTCCCCAACCGAGCAAGTCACGCCTACCCCGAAAGGGAAATGGCTTAATGGTATAATAATAAAAAAAAAGATTTATGTTGAAAAAGTAGGAATTCACGCTAAAACTTAAGAAAATATTTTACTTCAACAATACTTTAAGAAAATGGTTGAGTTTGAATAAATTATGGCTTGTTTTTTCGAAGCAAACGTTCCATATTGTACTGTTTCCAATTATAAAAGTAAATTTTGCTATAGCTAAAATCGTTTAAACAAACTTTTTTTAAAGAAAAATATATTTGAATATTATTTACTTATTTTCAAAATTGGAAACAGAGTTGTGGAGAATTTTTTTTCAAAAATTGGTATGAAGCCATTGTAAGAAACAATTCAATAGCAAAAAATATTATTAAAATACATATTTTTGTAAATTTTAAAGTTTTAGTTTGATTCAAAAAATTATTTTTAAAAACTATTTTTACCGAGATCTGATTTTTGGAACAACTATCTTAAAAGAAAAATCAGCCTCTTCCAACTCAATAAAAATCTTTAAAGTAAACAAATTCACGCTTTCAATTCAGAAAAACTTGAAACCCAAAATTTCCTCTCTTGCAATTGGATAAAAATGCTAAAGAGAAGAAATAATGTCTTCCAATTCCGAAAAAAAATAAATTACCAAAATGTCGTCCCTTCCAACTCAATAAAAATGTTTAAAATAAAAAATGACCCTTCTTCCAATTCATAAAAAACTGAAAACCAAAAATTTCACATTTCCAACTCGACAAAAATGTTAAAAATGAAAAATTTCCCTCTTCCACTTCAGAAAAAAAACTGAAAATAAAAAATGTTTCCCTTAAGCTCATTAAAAATATTAAAAGTAAAAAAGTGTACTCTTCTAATTCCGAAAAAAATAAATAACTAAAGCAACTCAATAAAAAGCTTAAAAATAAATATGTTGCCATAAATCTTCCAATTCAGAAAACAACTTAAAAATACAAAATTTCACCTTAAACTCAATAAAAGTGTTAAAACTGAAAAATTGGCCTCTTCTAATTCTGAAAAATAATCAACAACGAAAATTGCATCCTGTCCATCTGAATCAAAATGATAAAAACAATACAAGGGTCTGTTTCAATTCAGAAAAAAATGAAAAAAAATTTCCCCTCAAACTTAATAAAAATGTTAAAAAGAAAAAAAAGTCTCTTCCAATTCAGAAAAAAATTACCAAAATTTCAACCCTTCCAACTCAGTAAAAATTATAAAAACAAAAAAAGGGCCTCTTCCAATTCAGAAAAAATTGAAAATCAAAATGTCCTCCCTTCCAAGTCAATAAAAATGTAAAAAATAAAAAAGTTTCTCTTTAAATTCAGAAAAAAAACTGAAAATGAAAAAATCTTCCCTTAACCTTAATAAAAATGTTAAAAAGAAAAAAAATGGCCTCTTCCAATTCAGAAAAAATTAACCAAGTTTCTTCCCTTCCATCTGAATAAAAATGATAAAAACAAAAAAGGGCCTCTCCCGATTCAGAAAAAATGAAAACATTCATTATGAATACAAAAGATAAAAACAAAAAAGGGCCTCTTTTAATTTAGAAAAAAAACTGAAAACCAAAATTTCCTCCCTTCACACTCAATAAAAATGTTAATAATAAAAAATTATCTTTCCAATTCACAAAATATTTAAAACCAAAATTTGCTCCTTCACAACTCGATAAAAATCTTAAAAATATATAACGTCCTTGTGCCAATTCAACAAAAATTTAAATTTCCTCGTTTCATAAACAATAAAAATGTTTAAAAACCCAAAATTTCCCGCCTTTAACTCAATAAACATGTAAAAAATAAAAAATTTCCTCTTCCAATTGGGAAATAAATTAAATATTAAAATTTCTTCCCGAAATTTCGAATTAATAATTGTTCAGTTGTCATTTATAAATCAAAATTAAACACCTCCTTTTTCAAAATTTAACTTTAGCACTATGAAATTTTAACAATTTAAGGCTTTCTCTTTCAAACAATGCAGTTTCAAATTTTTTATTTTGAATATTTGATTTATAAATGGTAATTTAGAATGAACAGTCAAATATTGCAAAATATTACAAAATTGTGCTTTTTTAATTAAAAAGTTTCAAAATTGAATGGGTTAAAAATGTAATACATATTTCAGACTGAAACAATATTTGAATAGAATTTGAAGTGGAATAAAAGCGTTTAATTATGAATCTATTAATTTGAAATGATTTCAAATTGAAAATAGTGGATAAAGATTTAGTCCGGATATTTAAATTAGTTTAACTACTAAATCAATAACAATGATAAAAATAAAAAATGATCCTTCTTCCAATTTATAAAATATTTAAAAAGAAAGTCTTTTCAAACAAATAACTGTATTTGAAGATTATTTACTTATTTTCAAAATTGGATTGTTTTCTCCGAGAAAATAAGCCATGATTTATTAAAATTCAACAATTTTTTTTAAAATGGTAAGAAGCGACAGTTAAAAAAATTCAGTTACAAATAATATTGTTAAAATCATTATTTTTTGTAAGTTTTAAACCTTTTTCATGAAAAAATCATGTTTTTCCTTTCATGAAAAATGAACGATAATATTATTTCAATTCTTAAAATCATAGAAACTTTTTTTCTAGCTACCTGATTTTGGCATAAGTACCTTAAGTCGTTTCGAATAAATAATTTTTCCGTTTTTATTTAAACCTTGAAATTCAAAGTTTTCACTTAAAAATTAAAAATGCTAAAAATTGAACAATCAAAATTGTAACGTTTAAAGATTAAATTTAGCATTATAAAATTGAAAATGATTCAAGGCTTTCTATTTCAAAAAATTCAGTTTCAGATTGTTGTGTTTTGAATATTTGATTTATAATTGCTGATTCTAAATGAACAGTTAAAAATTGCCAAATATTACAAAATTTTTTTTTTTTAATTAAAAAATATCAAATTGAACGAGATAAAAATGGAATATTTTAAACTGAAACAAAATTTGAATCGGTTTTCAAATTGAATAAAAGCTTTTAATTATGAATTTATTAATTTGAAATTATTTTAAAATTGATAATAAAGTTTATAGTTTATCTTTTTTTTTTTTGTTAGAAAATCATCTATTTTGTCGAAAATTTGTCTTTTTTTTTGGTAGCAATATAAACTTTTTGGTTAATATGTTGAAAATTAGATTAAGAATTGAAATATCTGGGTGAAAATTCATATATTTCGTTAAATCTATTCTTTTTTGGTAGAAAATTAATCTTTTTGTTTGAAATTTCACTTCTTTGGCTGAAAATTAATTTTTTTTAACTAAAAATTTAACTATTCAACTTTTTGTCGAAATTTTTTTTGATAGATATTATATATTTTTGGTTGAAAATTTACCTGTTTGGTTAAAAATTTAACTATTTTATTGAAAATTTATTTCATTTGGTTAAAAACTTATTTCTCTAACTTAAATTTAAACTATTCTATTTTTTTCTAAATTTTATCTTTTTTAGTTGAAAATTCATCTATTTTGTTCAAAATGTGTGTTTTCTTGTAGCAGTATAACCTTTTTGGTTGAAAATTTTACAATATATATTATACTATTTCATTTTTGCTAGAAAATTGATCTTTTTTGTTTGAAAATTTACTTATTTGGTTGAAAACTCTTTTTTTTTTAATCGAAAATTCAATTATTTTGGTATAAAATGCATATTTTTGGGTTGTAAGTTAATTTTTTTTTCAAAAGTTCGTCTTCATGACTTAAAAATTTTACATTTTGGATGAGATTTTTTTCTTTATTGATTGAAAATTCAACTCTTCTGTTGAAAAATCGTACTTTTGGTTTAATTCAACTTTTTTTTATTGAAAATTAAATTTTTTAGTGGCAATATCAACTATTTCTCTCTTTTTTGAAAATTCTTTTTTTTTTATCAAAGGTTTATCAGTTTGGTGAAAATTGAACTATTTTATTGAAAATTCCTTTTTCTCGGTTGAAAGTTAATTTAAAGTTAAGTTTCAAATTGTTGAGTTTTGAATATTTTATTTATAATTGCCGGTTCTAAATGAACAGTTAAATATTGCCAAATATTACAAAATTTTTTTTTTTAATTAAAAAATATCAAATTGAATGAGATAAAAATAGAATATTTTAAACTGAAACAAAATTTGACTAGGTTTTGAAATTGAATAAAAGCTTTTAATTATGAATCTATTAATTTGAAATTATTTTAAAATTGATAATAAAGTTTATAGTTTATATTTTATCGTTTAAGTTTATAAAGTTTCAATCGAAAAAATAATTGAAACAGTTAAATTTTCAATGTGAAAATCAGTAAATTGTTTAATTTTGAATAGATTCAGAATCTTGTTTTAAAATAAATTATTTTTCAACTTTAAACAATCGAACTACATTTCATTTTTTTTAAATCATTAAATAATTTATATTTACAGTTGATCAAGTTAAAACGTTTTTATCCGAAATTTTCAAATTCAAACGCTTTTAATTTTTAGTTGTTCAAATATTCAAAACTGCATTTAAAAATTCATTAAATTGAAAATGCACACTTAAAAATTAAGATAAAAAATGGAAAATTTTAAAGTAAAGTATTTTAGAATTACGCATTGCACACTAAATGATTTCATAATTGAAAAGGTAAAAAATTGAACTTAATATCCAGGAAAAGTTGAAATCGAACTTACTTTACTTAAAAAAATACGAAATTAAAAATAAAAACTCAGTCGTTTCCCCGTTGTTCCCGGTCAAGTGGCCACCCTGGACTCAAATTAAATCGGTTGTGATTTTATTGTTTATTATTACTTATTATTATTGTTTATTATTAATGATTTTATTCTTCGTTACAGGGTGACGGTAATATTCGATATTATGAAGTGGCGAATGAAGCTCCCTGGGTGCACTTCCTCAGCCAATTTATTTCAGGAAATCCTCAGAGAGGATTGGGTATTATGCCCAAAAGGGGTGTCAGCACTTCCACCTGCGAAGTTTTCAGGTTCTTCAAACTTCACGCGACGAGAGGAATGTGCGAACCGATTTCTATGATTGTTCCACGAAAGGTAAAAAATTTTATAATCTTTCATTTGAGACATTTTCGGTTTAGTATTGGTCACCGATTTGGGACGTTAAATATTAATTTGCATCAAATCAGACTTCACACTTTTTCCCCTATTCCTCCCTTTTCCCTTTTGTAAAGAATTCCTCTCTTTCCTCCGTTTTCATGAAACTTCTCCTTTTTCTCGTTTTTTAAGCTTAAATGTGAACTGAATTAATATTATATTTTTGGTTCAGAATTGATCTCTTTTGGTTGAAATTATTGAAATTATTAGTTGAATTTTCATTAATTCTTAACAAAAAATAGAATAGTTCATATTTTAATCTAAAAAGATTTTAATTTTCAATAAAAAACAGTTGAATTCAATCAAAAACGACAAATTTTCAACAAAATACATGAATTTTCAACAAAAGATTTGAATCTTCACTTTACAAAATTAATTTTCAACAACAAAAAAAACTAATTTTCAAGTAAACAGTGATATTTGTAACCAAAGAGACGCCACTTCAACCAAAAAATGAATTCCTAAAAAGTAGTTAAACTTTCAACGAATTAGTTGATTTTTCAACCAAGAAAATATGAATTCTAAAAAAAATAATAATTAATATTTCAACCAAAAACGACGAATTTTCAATAAAATAGTTGAATTTCTAACCAAATAGATGACTTTTCTACCTATAAAGATGAATTTTCAACAAAATAATTAAGTTTTCAACAAAATGGTAGAATTTTCAACCAGATAGTCGAATTTTCTACCAAAAAAGATTAATTCTTAACGAAAATTATAATATTTCATATTTCAACCTAAAAAGATTTTAATTTTAATAAAAAAAGTTGAATTCAACCAAAAAACATCTTTTCAACAAAATTTCTGAATTCAACAAAATATCTGAATTTTCAACAAAAGAGTTGAATTTTCTATTTCAAAAATTAATTTTCAACAAAAAAAGCAAATTTCCAAGAAAACAGTGAAATCTTTAACAAAATAAAAAAAAAATGAATTCCTAAAATGTAGTTCAACTTTCAACCAAGTTGTTAAATTTTCAACAAAAATATGTATTCTCAAAGAAAAATACAATAATTGATATTTCAACCATAAAGATTTTAACGAATTTTCAATAAAATAGTTGAATCCTCAATAAGAACAGATTAATTTTGACCTAAAGAGTTGCATTTTTGCACAATAAGATAAAATTTCTGCAGAGATGAATTTTCAACTGAAAAAAAAGAATTTCCAACAAAATAATTAAATTTAAAACCAAAGCGATGAATCTTCAACCAAAAAAATGAATTCTCAAAAAGCAGTTCACCTTTCAAACAAGCAGTTCATTTTTTAACCGAAAAAATAAGAATTCTCAAAGAAAAATATAATAATTGATATTTCAACCAAAAGACACGAAGTTTCAATAAAATAGTTGAATCTTTAACCCAAACAGATTAATTTTTAGTTAAAGAGTTGCATTTTTAAACAAAAAGATGAAATTTCTGCAAACAGAGATGAATTTACAGCCGAAAAAACGAAATTTCATCTTTTTGGTGTTAGAATTAACTGTTTTGTAGAAAAGTCGTCTTCATGCTTTAAAAAGTCAATAATTTTATAGAAACTTCAATTTTTTTTGTTGTAAATTAACTTTTTTGTTGAAAATTAATATTTTGGGTTTGAAAATTCAACTGTTTTGTAGAAAATTCATCTTTTTGGCTTGAAAATTCAGTAATTTAGTTGAATTTTTTTAATCTTGGCTGAAAAATCTTTCTTGTTTGAAAATTCAGCTCTGTGGTTGAAAATTCATCTTTTTCGTTTGAGCATTTATCTTTTTGTGTTGAAAATTCAACTCTTTGGTCGAAAATTAATTTTTTGTGGGTTAAAATTAACTTTTTTTGTTGAAATATCATTTTTACGAGTTGAAAATCCAATTGTTTTGTAGAAAAGTCATTTTTTAGGCTTGAAAATTCAACAATTTTATAGAAAATTCAACTATTTTGTTGAAAATATTTTTTTTTTTTGTACAAAATTCATCTTTTTGGCTTGAAAATTCAACAATTTGGTTGAATTTTTTTCTTTCTTCACTGAAAAATCTTTCTTGGTTGGAAATTCGACTCTTTTATTTAAAATTCGATTTTATGGTTTGAAAATTCATCTTTGTATGTTGAAAATTCAACTCTTTGGTGAAAAATGCATCTTTCTTTGTTGAAAATTCATTTTTTTTAGTTGAAAATGAAATAGATTTCGTCTTGAAATCTCAGGAATATGTTATCTGTATTAATTTTATTAAAATAAATTAGTCCCCTATTTTCGTGTAAAATCACCCTATTTTCCCTATTTTTAGAGAATTTTGGGCTGTGAAGTCTGATTTCTTGAAATCTTTTGAAATTTTTGTGAAATCTTTGAAATATCTGGGCATTTTTTTTTGTATTTTCAAATATTTTCAAAACGTTCAATTTATATATTCACGGAATCGCAATATTTTTTAAAGTTTCTATTTAAAAACCTATTTTTATAATTTCCATCATAATTTATTATTGACAAGTAAAAACCATTTATTCTCGGATTTATTAAATTATGAATAGAATAATAATTTCCCTATTTCTTTGTGTGCATTATTTGGAACTAGTAACTCAAAAAGTGAGCTTTATACCTACAATTTGTATTATTTCAAATTGAAACATTAAAAATTAAAAATGTACGATTTCAAATTGTAGGTTTTGAAACTCAATAATTCAAAGTTGAAAAGACTTTAAATGCTTCCAGGATCTTCAATTTTGAATTTCAGTTCATCATTCTGTTTTTTTCTTTTCAATTTTCCAAATCTAAATTGTCTCCAAATCGTTTTTTTTTCTCAGAGCGATCAATTTCAAGAGGATTTGTATCCAGATACGATTGGAACAACTCCAGGTCTCTCCGCAAAGGATTGGATCAGTGGAATGAATAGTCCACCGCCTTTAATATCATTGAAGACTGGTAAGACACCCAGAAATTATTTTCATACATTTTCATTATACATTACAACATTTTAATGAATAGAAATATTTATGGGCTATTCTCTGGGAATATTAACTTTAGAGAGCCTGATTTTTTATGAAATATGTAAGAACATCGACAGTTATCAGGGTGTCCAACTGACCGGGAAACCGGGAAAAGGTCGAAATTTTTTGATTATTTGATTATACTAAAATGAATGCAGGCCTCACAGACCGGTCCCTATATCCCCTACTGTACCCTAAATTCAGTTAAGGTCCCTAAAGTTCCCGATTTTCAAGATTTGGTCCCTATGGTACCCTATTTCCAGCCCCTTAATGGAACTACAAAAAAATTTATAATAAGATCAAAGCTTCGAAGAGCATTCAAAAAAATTAGCAAAAATCAGGGAATTCCTGTAAGTAACTTTAAAAAAATAATGAAGGCTGCCACACACAGTCACTATTAGTCACTTTTTTCTCAAATCATTCTTTATTCACTTTTTTAAATGAAAAGATCACAGTCACTTTTCTATCAATAAATTAACTCATGGGTTAATCACTATTTTATTCAGATCTATACCTATTTCTGAATTGTCTTGAATTCTTTTGATATATTTCAGATTATTTTGAAAGATTCCGAGAATTTTGTAATAGATTTCAATAATTTGAAGGGATTTTTTAAGATTTTAGGGTATTTTTAAAAATTCTAAGGCATTTTCAAGAGCTTTTAATTTGAAATATTTTAGGGAATTTAAAAAAAAATCCAAGGAATTTTTAATTGATTTTAATAATTTTAAGAGATTTAATAACATTTTAGTGGATTTTAAAGAATTTATTCAAGAAAAGTGAGTTATTTCGTATATAGGGTTTTAAAGATTTGAAGAGATTTAAAATTATTTTTTGGTGTTCACCCTGAATTCTTATTAATTTATCCTGAATTCTTTGAAATTCTTTTGAATTTTTTAATTCATTTGAATTCTTATAAATTTACTCAATTTTACATAATTCAATTGGTTTTTTAAAAGTTTTTATATAATTGGTTCTGCAGATTAATTGATAAAATGACCAAAGGATTTGAAATATTTTAAGGTATTTTTCACATTCCTCGGCATTTTCTAGAGCTTTAAAAAATTTCAAGGTATTTCAAAAGATTTTAAGGGATTAGAAATATTCTCGGTTATTTTAAAAGATTATAAAGAAATTGTTAATTGATTTCAGTAATTTGATAGGATTTCAAAGGATTTGAAATATTTTAGGGTATTTTAAAAGATTCTCATGCATTTTTAAGAGCTTCAAAAAGTTTCAAGGGATTACAAAAGATTTTAAGGATTGGAAATATTTTAGGAAATTTTAACGATTCCCAGAAATTTTTTATTTATTTCAATAGTTTGAAGGGATTTCAAAGACTTTAAAATATTTTAAGGTATTTTAATAGATTCCAAGGCATTTTCAAGAGACTTAAACAATTTCAAGGGATTTCCAAGGGTTTTAATAATTTTAAGGGATTTTAATATTTTAATGGATTTCAAAGAATTTATTCACAATAAGTGAGGGATTTCGTAGGGTTTCGAAGTTTTTAAGAGATTTTCCAATATTTTGTGCAATTCATTTGGAATTCGCCCTGAATTATTATTAATGTATCCTGAATTCTTTTAAATCCTTTTGAATTCTTCTAGATGCACTCAATTTTACTCAGGCCAATGGATTTTTTAAAAGTTTTTGTTTAATTCATCTTGTAGTCATTAAAACTCACCTTAAGTTTTAGGCATTTCATCACATTCTTTTGAATTCTCTTTAATTTTTCCTAAAATTCATTTCAAACTTACTCAATTTAATGAATTTTTTCATATTTTAACATTTTTGTCAATTCATTTGAATTTTTTTTTAATTCGCCTTGAATTTTTATGAATTTCATCGAATTCTTCTCGTTTCGCTTAAATTCCTCTAAATTCACTCAAATTTCACAGAAATAAATGGATTTTTTCGATTTTTAAAACTTTTTCCAATTCATTTGAATTTTTTTGAATTGTTTTGTAGTCATTAGTCATTTTTTTTAGTTAGAAATTAGTAGGGTTTCAAAGATTTGAAGAGATTTGAAATTCATTTTTGAAATTCACCCTGAATTCTTTTTAATTCTTTGGGATTCCCTTAAATTTGTTTACTTCACTGGAATTATTCTAAATTTACTCAATTATACTTAATTCAATGGATTTTTTTAATTTTTAAAAGTTGTTACTTAATTGATCATGAATTCTTTTAACCTCACCTTCAATTCTTTGGCATTTCATAAAATTCTTTTGAATTCTCTTGAATTTTTCTAAGCCCATTTCAAAGTTTACTCAATTCATAAAAGTTTCTTCATATTTTTAAATTGTTTTCAATTCATTAAAATTTTTTTTTAATTCACCTTGAATTTTTATGAATTTCATACAATTCTTCTCGTTTATCTAAAATTCCTCTAAATTCATTCCAATTTGACGGAAATCAATGAATTTTTTTTGACTTTTAAAATTGTTTCTAATTCATTCGATTTCGTTGGAATTTAACTTGAATTGTTTTGAAGTCTTATAAATTTATCCTGAATTTTTTACCCTTTGAGCGTGAAAAAAGTACCCTATGAGCGTGACGAAAAGTATCCTTTGGTCCCTATATTTTATCCCATAGGGACTTTTGAGGCCTGTGAATGTTATAAGTGTTTTGATATCTTATTACTCTCAATTTGTTCAATCACGGAACGAACAATGAAAAATACATAATTGTCGATGTAATGACGACAATATAAGTGATGCTCTAATTATGATTTGGAACAGGGGATTTTGGAATGGATATCTGTAATTCTGAATTTGAAAAGAGACATTTCTAAAAGAATTATTTTAGTTCTGATAGTTGAAAGGTCTGAATTGGAAAAGGAAATTTTCTGAAAGAATTATAATTCCGAGTTATATCTGGAAAAAAAAGAAGTATAATCAGGGTTCAGAGAATTATCGAAAAAAGTTATAATTTATATCTGGAATAAGGAATTTTCAAAAATAATTATAATTCTGACTTGGAAGAAGAAATTTGCGAGAATAATTACAATTCTGACTAGCAACAGAGAATTTTTAAGAAAAATGATAGTTTTGTGTT
>CAKNYM010049459.1:12072-51124 GCA_932195095.1 Andricus curvator
AACAGGAAATTTTCTGAAAGAATTATAATTCCGAGTTATATCTGGATTTAAAAAAGAAGTATAATGAAGTATAATTCTAATTCAGAACAGTGAATTTTAAATTAAAATGGTAATTTTTAGTTGAAAAAGGAAATTTCCTGAAAGAATTATAATGTAATTCCTAATTGGATCAGAGAATTAAGAAAAAAAGTTATAATTTAGATCTGGAATAAGGAATTTTTCAAAAAATTAGAATTCTGATTTTGAAGAGGACATTTTCGAGAAGAATTATAATTCTGATTTGGAACAGTGGATGTTCCAAAAGAATGACAATTTTGTCTTGGAACGGGGAATTTTTGAAGAATACAAACTATAATTCTCACATAGAACAGGAAATTTTCCAAAAGAATTAAAATTCGGAGTGAGGACATGGATATTTCAAAAATAAGTATGATTGCGAGAGCGAAAAAATAAAAAAATTGACCGGGGGAAAAACGAAAATTTTTTCAAGCATGCTTAAATTTGTGTAAAAAGTTTTAACAATTAATTAAATAATAATTTGTAAAAGTAAATTTATAGTACTGGATTTGTACTTATTTAAATCAAACTTTTTTATCATTTTCACTAATCTGAGGAAAATATATTTTATTAAAAATATGAAATATTAAATATGCATTAAATTTTATGTTCCTTTGAAAATAATACAGAAAATTGTTTTAATTATTTATCAAATTCATCGATTTTAGCAACAAGTTTAAAAATTGATTCATTTTGTTTTTAGTACCATTCATTTATTTAATTACTCGATAGTGATAATACGTGTATTGATGTTAAAGTTTAGTTTAATTTAAATATTAATTCAGTTTTTGAAAATTAGTTTTCAACAAAGTTTTTTTTAAATTCTGCCCAAATTTAGGACACATTTTGACACCGTTGGAACAGTCGGTAGGGGAGGCAGTTTAGAAAAAATAAAGCGTTTTTTCGACCACCATTTATTTATTCATTCCTTGAAACTCTGGAAAAATCCTTTAATTTTTTTCTACCTGAAAAAACCTTGAAAAGTCCTTGATTTTTGCTCATGGTCTTTGAATTTTTATTACCTTAAGGAAACAAAATTTGTTTTCAAATTTGTTCTCTGTTGAACAGCAAAATACTGCTGAACCGTTTTTTTTAGGTGCATGTATATAATAATCAGGGTATCTACTCACCTGGAAAAACCTGAAAATGTTAGCGAAATTTTGTTTAAAGTCGGGGAATTTTTTTTCGAGAGCCTGACTGATTTTTTGTATAATTTTAATATAAAATTGGATATCAGTATTTTTTAATTTTCTTTTTTAGTTAAAAATTCAACTATTTATTTGAAAATTCATGTATTTTGTTGAAAATTCGACGTTTTGATTGAGAGTTCATCTTTGTAGGTTGAAAATAACTATTTTTTTGAAAGCTCACATATTTTGTTGAAAGCTCACATATTTTGTTGAAAACTCTTTGGTTGAAAATTTAACTATTTTGTTGAAAATTCATTTTGTTTGGACTTCGGATGAAATATTAACTATTTAATTTTGCGTTGAAAATTCATGTATTTGTTGAAAATTCAACTTTTCGAGTTGAAAATGCAACTGTTTTTGGTTAAAGTTTGACTTTTTTGTTTCAAAATTCGACTACTTGGTTGAAAATTCATTTTTGTAGTTAGAAAATTCAACTGTTTTGTTGAACATTTGTCTATTTGGACAGGAAATTCGACCTTGTGGATTGATATAATTCAATTTTTTTGTTAAAAATTAAAGAAATTAAATTAATTTTTTAAACTAGAAATTTTACTTTTCCATTTCCAACTATTTGGTCGAAAATTTATCTTTTTTTATTTGGAAATTCAAGTATTTTGTTAAAAATTCCTGCATTTTGTTGAAAATTCGTTTTTTCGGTTACAAATTAATTTGTTTTAACTGATAATTTAAGCAATACAGTTGAATATTCCACAATTTTAGATAAAAATTTAACTATTTTGTTAAAAATTCATTTTTTTGTTGAAGATTCATCATTTTTAATGAAAATTCATTTCTTCCGTTGAAAATTTACCTATTTCTTTGTAAATTTGTTCTTTTTTTTTGGTTGAAAATAAATTTTTTTAACTGAAAATTGAACTATGTCAGTTGAAAATTCTTTTTTTTTTTGGGTTAAAAATTTATTTTTTAAATTAGAAATTTAACTATTTTGTTGAAAATTTACCTATTTTGTTGAAAATTCGTTTTTTGAAATTAATTTTTCTAACTGGCAATTTAAGCAATCCAGCTGAATATTCCATCATTTTATTTGAAAATTCTGTTAGAAAAAATACATATATAGTGCTTTTATACAAGGTTGCTAGGTGACTTGGAGTTGTTAGAAAAAGTTTGAAGAACGTTAGTATGGAATTGCGAGGCTGTTGAGTCGTATCGCGGACCGAGATTGTGGGCAAAGAGCCGAAAGTTTAGGCCAAGTGGTCGTAAAGTTTTTATTGTACTAATTGTACTCGTTATATTGATTAAACTTACATAATTATTATAAAGTGTGGACTTTCATTGTGTCAATCTACGCTTGAACTCGAGATCGTATTCGTAAATTAGATTGAACTCTAACAATTTCAGAAGTAGGATAGTGGCCCATTTCCACTAAATAAGATTTTTTTCAGTGACGCGAATCCGCGAAAATCGGGAAATTCGGAAAATTTGGAAAAATCCCGGTAACCAAGCTAAATAACAAAAACAAAAAAAAGAACGCGATGCCTGACGCCATGATAGAAAAAAAAGGTTCTCGATTTTTCTCGCGTGTTATTGAAAGTTCTTTTTTTTTAAAAAGTGAGAATCAATTAGATTCGCCTGAAAATAGTGATTAAAGAAGTGTGAAACGGAATTCTTTTCTGTAAAAATAAAAAAAAAAAAAAAGAAAGAAACAATTTCGTGAATAGTGAGAATGAATCTACAAGGAGCAGCTGGAGGACTTCCCCCTTCACCTGATTGGCTTGGTTGGTCAAACCAAAAGAACACGGAAGGTCAAGATAATAGGCGATCAAGACGATTCAATCCTCTACAGTATGATCAGCCGGTGAATAAACATGTTCAACCCGAAGATCAAAGAAGGCCAGTTTCAAATGCCACAAATCAAATTCCGCAACATGGAAATGAGTCTCAGGGAGAATTTCAGCAAAATATGTCGCAAGTCCTAGCAGCTATGACTAAACTTTTGGATCAAAATGCAACATTACTGCAAAATGTGTCACAGAAGAACCAAGCAGAGACATTTCATTATAATGTTCTTCCGGACTTATCGCATAATATTACGAACTTCACTGGACTAGAAGGATCTTCAGAAGCAAGAGCGTGGTTGAAGCAATTAAAATCCACTGCTACGTTACATCATTGGACTGAGGCTGTAGCTTTCGAAACAGCAAGAGCACACCTAAAGCAAGCAGCAAGAAATTGGTATCTGAGTCGAATTGATACTATTCAAAATTGGACTCAATTCAGTCTGCAATTTAAAGCAACTTTTACGGCGGAAAAATCTTTAACTGAAAAATGGAAGGCAATGGAACAACGATGTCAGCGACCTGGAGAAGATGTTCGAGAATATTTTTTTGAGAAAGTTCGACTCTGCAAAGAATTGGGATTTAGTTTGACTGAAACGAAGACTCAACTGGCAGTTGGACTATTGTCTCGTGACACGAGTTCTATAATCGTATCACAAACGTATCTCGACCTTGACAGTCTTCTTCAAAATATCTTAATGTTGGAGGATGTGGAGAATTCAAGAAAGCAGCGTTTTTCTTCAAGACGTGAGAATTCTGGAGCAGCTGATTACAGGAAGGACAAAAATTTATCTTCGAGTTTGATACCGGATAAGAAGGAAATTTCGACAGCGACTTCAAAGGAGAGTAACTACGTTGGAGGCAGTTTGAAAAAAGAATCAAGTCAGAGTGCAAGTACGAAGCGTGCATGTTTTAGATGTAATGCGACCGATCATTACGCAAAAGAATGCCCTGTGAAACGCGAGATTAAATGTTTTCGTTGCAACGAGACAGGTCACTTCGCAAAAGATTGTACTAGGCCTAAGAAACTCGACGAAGGTAAGATAAATGTTATTTCTTCAAATTGCGATCCATCTGAGAAAAAGTATTTAAAGAAGGTTTTAATTAATGGTGTGATTGTCGATTCTCTGGTAGATCTTGGATCTTCGGTGTGTACTATAAAAGCTTCCGTTATGCTTAATCACGGTTTTGAATTTTTAAAACGTCCAAATGAATTAATAGGTTTTGGAAGCATTGAAGCCACGACGCGCTCTCCAGGTATAATAAAGGCTAATATAAAGGTGGACGAGTGCACAGCTGATGATATTTGTTTCAGAGTGGTTCCAGATAACGCGACTAATTATGATGTAATTATCTGTAGATCTTTCACTGAATTGCCTCATATTGCATTTTATAAATTCGGTGATAAAATAACTTATTGTTACGCAAATAATTTTCCGTTTGCTAAAGAATCAAGTATTGAGTCAAACCTTGAAGAGTTGAGACCAACTGTTAACGAAATAGTTAGTATTCAGCCGGGATCGATTAATTTTATTAATGTATTAGTCGGTGATTGTGAATTAATGTTGCCTTATGAAAATTTAACTGATAACGAGGTCAAGTTATCGAAAGGGAAAATTCTTGGGGATAAAATTTTAACAATAAAAGAAATTCCAGAATTGGAACCTAGGTTTGAGCCGGTTACCAAATCAGAGGTACAAACACACGAATCATTATCTGAGATAGAATCGAAAGAGATTGTTGATCTTTTAAATTCTAAACGTCGAGCAATTGCCAAAAATTTATCGGAGTTAGGACGTACGGATCTTTTGGAAATGGACATACAGTTAAAAGAAGGGTCGGAACCGTTTTCTGCGAAGCCGTATAATTTGAGTTCGTCGGAACGTGAAACAATGCGAGATCTTATAGGAGAATATAAACGAGTCGGTTTAGCTACAGAAACAAATTCACCCTTTGCTAGTCCCTGCTTTTTAGTTACTAAAGCAGATGGATCACAGCGTCTAGTTGTTGACTATCGGCGATTAAATCAGATGACAATTCGAACAAACTTTCCTCTCTCAAATATCGATGATGGTCTAGATCAATTACATGGCTCCAAGTTTTTTGCCACTTTAGATTTGTCACATGGTTATCTACACATTCCATTAACTGGAAGTGCGAAAGAAAAGACGGCTTTCATAACTCAGGATGAGACAGGTCAAGTTGAGAGAGCAATGTTTGGTTTGATGAATGCCCCGTTCTATTTTTCTAAATTAATTAAAAGGGTTTTTGGTCCAAATCATGCTAATTTAGCTCTTACTTATTTTGACGACATCTTGATTTATGCCAAAACTTGGGAGGAATTCATACAAAAATTAAGCGAAGTTTTGGATCTTATGATAAAAGCAGGTTTAACTTTAAACTTAAAAAAATGCAAGTTCGGGATGCCTAAAGTGGATTATTTAGGATTTGTAATTGGGAAAGATGGAATGCAACCAGGTGTAAAACACATTAGAGCAATTGTAGAGTTTCCTCAGCCGGAAAATGTGCATGATGTGAGAAGGTTTGTAGGACTTGCAAATTTTTCGAGACGTTTTATTCCGAAATTTTCGTGTTTGATGGATCCGTTAATTGAACTTTTGAAAGACGGTGTAAAGTTTGTCTGGGGTGAAGCTCAGAAATTTTCTTTTCAGAAAATCAAACAATTGATCAGTTCGGAGCCTATTTTGGGCCTTTATAATCCGCTAGCAAATCGTACTGAATTGCACACGGATGCATCGGCAATCGGATTAGGAGCGATGTTATTTCAACAAAACGAGGGGGAGAAGCAGAAATTAATTTACGCAATTAGTAGAAAAACCTCAGAAACGGAAAAATCATATCATTCTAGTAAGCTAGAGTTGTTGGCTGTAGTGTGGGCAACGACTCGATTAAGACCTTTGCTAATCGGTATTCATTTTGACATTTTCACGGACTGCCAAGCGTTGGTTTATATTAACAAATCAAAAACAACTAATCCACAAATTATTCGTTGGCTCAGCTCTCTCGCTGATTTTGATTTTGATATACACCATCGCAAAGGTGAGAATATGCAACACGTAGATGCATTATCTAGAGCACCTGTAGAAGAGGCTATTTCTTTTGATGAACCAGGTACGATTTTCAATATTTCGATGCGCGAAGATGAGGTCTTGATGTACCAGAGAGTTGATGAAAAGTTAGCCAGGAAAATAAAAATTCTAGAAAAAGCCGAACACGAACGTACTCGAACGGAGAAAGACGAATGTCAAGATTACGTATTAAGAGATGGTTTATTGTATAAAATCGACTACAAAGATAAAAATAAGGAATTGTATGTCGCGCCAACAGCCATGCGTAAAGCGCTATCAATGAGGTTCATTCTGCAAAACTAATCGTAGGTGGCAGCACCGAGCCGAGTACTAGACCCGCTGTCGATGAGAGACGAAAAAATATGGTGCTAGGTGTACGGTTGCTTATAATTAAATATATGAGGGTAAATAATCTTTAAATATATGTTTAATGCTTACATGCAAAGGTATTTTATACTTTTAGTGGAAATTATACATACAATTGAATATATGGTGAACTATAGTAAACCTAACCTCACTTTGCATGTGACAGTCAGAAAAGGATTTATCAACCTTTTACGAATTCTATATGATAAATATTGATAAAAAAGTTTGAAAAATATATTTTGTTATGTTTACAAGGTATAAATGGCACTTTATACTTATTAACAAAATTTCTTTTGTTGAAATTCGTATCTCATCGACAGAGGGTCTAGTACTCGGCTCGGTGCTGCCACCTACGATTAGTTTAGCAGAATGAACCTCATTAAGTAATAAGTATCACGATTTGTCCAGTCATTTTGGAATTGATCGAACGGTAGCGAGAATTAGGGAACATTTTTATTTTCCAGGAATGCGAAGATACGTAAAAATGCACATTGGATCGTGTCTAGAATGTTTGTTAGCAAAAAGGATGGTAGGAAAGCAAGCCGGGGAATTACATCCTATTCCTCCCGGTAAACGACCGTTTGAGGTTATTAATATTGATCATCTTGGGCCATTTGTAACTTCAACTCGTGGAAATAAGTACATCCTTGCAATAATTTGCAATTTAACTAAATTTTGTCAATTGTACGCGGTTAAGGATACAAAAGCGCCTACGACGATCAAGAGGGTTGAAGAATTCATTTATAGATTTGGTTCGCCTCAGAGAATTATCTCAGACAGGGGTACTAGTTTTACAGCTAATAAATTCGAAGAATTGTGCAAAAGATTTGGTATCAAGCATACGTTAAATTCAAGTAGGCATCCTCAAGCCAATGGGCAAGTGGAGAGATTAAATCAAACAATTTTACCTGCTTTACAATCAAATCTTTTGGACAATGAAGGACTTAGGTGGGATCAAGATGTACAGAAATTAGAATGTGATTTGAATTCGTCAGTTTGTAAATCAACGGGACATGCTCCGTTTGAAGCTGTATATGGTTTTGTACCACGTTATGAAGACGGTCATATTAGAATGATAACGAAAAAATTCTGAGAGTTTTAGAAATCCAGATGAGATTAGAAATGAGATTCGAGAGGCGATTGCGATCGACCAAAAGAAAGCAAAAGATCGTTACGATAAGAACCGTAATACTACAATTAAATATGAAATAGGAGACATTGTGTTCGTTAAAACTAATACTGTATCAACAGGTGAGTCGACTAAGTTCCAATCTAGAAAGAAAGGACCAAGTGTCATTATTGCAAAGTTACCGTCAGACACGTATAAAATTCAGAAATTATATTGTAAAGGTAAAAATACTCCGACTACTGCGCATGTCAGTCAAATTCAAATTTGGCGACCAAGTTTGACAGAAGATGTAAACAGCAATTATAGTTCGGAAGATGAGAATGTTCAAAATATTAATGAAAGGGAAGATTCTATTGAATTTGTAAAATCAAACGTCGATAAAACTAGTAAGGAGAGTCTTGAAAAAGGCAAAAAAAAAAGAATTCTACTTTAGTTGAAAAGAATCTAGATGTTAATGCGATTAGGAATTTAAGACATGTTAGAGAAAGACGGAAACCTAGTAAATTAAGTGATTTTGTTTGTTATTAACAATAGGGTTCTTGTGTAATGATTAAGAAATTATTTAATTTTCGTTTATGCTTGGAGACCAAGCATCTTTCAAGGATGGCCGAATGTTAGAAAAAATACATATATAGTGCTTTTATACAAGGTTGCTAGGTGACTTGGAGTTGTTAGAAAAAGTTTGAAGAACGTTAGTATGGAATTGCGAGGCTGTTGAGTCGTATCGCGGACCGAGATTGTGGGCAAAGAGCCGAAAGTTTAGGCCAAGTGGTCGTAAAGTTTTTATTGTACTAATTGTACTCGTTATATTGATTAAACTTACATAATTATTATAAAGTGTGGACTTTCATTGTGTCAATCTACGCTTGAACTCGAGATCGTATTCGTAAATTAGATTGAACTCTAACAATTCATCTCTGGTTGAAAATTTAACTTTTAATGTTTGGTTGAATATTCATCTTTGTATGTTGAAAATTCAACAATTTGTTTTGAAAATTCAACTATTTTGTTGAAAATTTAATTATTTAATTGAAAAATAAACGTAAATTAGCTTAAAATTCGATAACTCAGTCAATTTCAACCAATTCTAATAAAAAACTCATTACATATGGAATTGAACTCACTTGGATTAAATCAACAGAACCAAAAATTGGATTGGAATTTTTTGGATATATTTGGATTTTCTACCATAAAATGAGAGTTTGTGGTGTAAGAGAAATTTCGCATATGAAACTTTTTTCACTTCCACTGGACCTACAAATTCTACTATATTTCGTGAAAAGTTTTTTTTTTTTTCACTGTAAAAAAAAGGTACATAAAAAAATTTATTTTGTTCTGGAAAACCTGGAAAAGTCCTGGAATTTTTCTAAAGAAACGTTGGATACCCTGATTTATTCCTTTTTTATAATTTTCTAATTTTTTAATAAACTTATTACAATTATTCAACAGGTGGTAGTATAACTACTCATAAACCCCGAGTTTATAAGCCGCCGCAATTGCCTCCTGCAACTGATGTTAACAACAAAAAGAAGTTTGCATTCTTGTCAACTGAAACAGTGCCCGACTACAGATCAGTCGAGCTTTTGGATATGTCTGAGAAAAGCCAGAAGACTTCCTGCAATCAGTTACAGCAGAAATTCAGTCACCTACAGGTAAAATTGTCAATAATCTCATTTACTTTCGTTGTCTTCTGTTTTCTCTTGCATGTCTGTATTTTTCAATAAAATTACAACTGGGTTTTGGAAATTCTCTTGCACTTCATCCGACCTTCTTTCTATTTCTCTCACTGAAGTTTTCTGTTTTAGGGGTCAGCCACAAATTACATAAGACGATTTGGGAGGAGAGAGGGTTTATTAAAATCTTTCATTTCATTTTCAACAAAACAGATGAATTTTTAACAAGAAAGTTAAATTATCTATCAAAGAAATTAATTTTCAACGAAAAAAAAATGAATTCTCAAACCAAGAAGATTAATTTTTTACCGAAAAAGTCAAACTTTCAACAAAATACATGAATTTTCAAGAACACAATTGAATTTTCAGTTTAAAAAAATAAAGTAAAAAGAACGAATTTTTAACAAGATACTTAAATTTTCAATCAAAGAAATTAATTTTTAACCAAAAAATGGATTTTGGACCAAAAAGATGAATTTTCGACCAAGAAGATTAATTTTCAACCAAAAATACGAATTTTCAATAAAGAATATTAAATATCAAGAAAATACATCAATTTTCAACTAAAAAAGAAGATTAATTTTCTAGAATAGAAGAATTTTTAACAAAATACATGAATTTTACGCCAAATAGTTGAATTTTCTATTTAAAACATTAATTTTCAACCAATAAGAACGAATTTTCAACAAGAAAGTTAAGATTTCAATCAAAGAAATTAATCTGCAATCAAAGAAATTAATTTTCAACGAAAAAAAATTAATTTTCAAACCAAGAAGATTAACTTTTTACCGAAAAAGTCAAACTTTCTACAAAATACATTAATTTTCAAGAACACAATTGAATTTTCAGTTAAAAAAATTAATTTTCAAACAAAAAGAACGAGTTTTTAACAAGATACTTAAATTTTCATTTAAAGAAATTAATTTTCAGCCAAAAAATGGATTTTGGACCAAAAAGATGAATTTTCGATCAAAAAGATTATTTTTCAACCAAAAATATAAATTTTCAATAAGGAATATTAAATATCAAGAAAATACATCAATCTTCAACTAAATAGATTTTTTTGAAAGAAAATACATGAGTTTTTGAAGAAAGATGATCAATTTTCAACTAAAAATGGCATAGTTAAACATTTTTACCTACATGTTTGAATTTTCAACCGAGAAAGTTTTTCATTCAATAAAGAAAAAAAATTTCATTAAAAATGTTGCATTTTTCAACAATAAACGAAAATTTTCAACCAAAGAAAATAATCTTCAACCAAAAAAATGAAGTTTCAACCAAAAATATGAATTTTGGACCAAGGAAATTAATTTTCATGAAAATATGTGTATTTTGAACTAAAAAAGGGTAAATTTTCACCTAAAAATAGAATAGTTACATTTTAAGTAAAAAAATGAATTTTTAACCAAAAAGAATCGAATTTTCAACAAAAAATATGAATTTTTAACCAAATAGTTGAATTTTAAATAAAAAAGATGAATTTTCAACCAAAGAAATGAATTTTCATAAAAAAGGATGAGTTTTCAACCAAATAATTGAATATTCAACTAAAAAAGATCTGTTTTCAAGCAAAAACAAAATAATTACATTGCCAGCCAGAAAAATAAATTGCAACCAAACAGAAAACGAATTTTCAACAAAACAGGTAAATTTTTAACGAAAGAATTTAATTTTAAACTGGATTGATGAATCTTCAATAACAACAAAATGAATTTTTAACAAAATAGTTGATTTTTCAACCAAAAAGATGAATTTTCAACGAAGAAGATTATTTTTTTACCGAAACAATCAAACTTTCAACAAAATACATGAATTTTTAACAAAATAGTTCAATTTTCAGTTAATGAAATTATTTTCAAACAAAAAGAACGAATTTTCAACAAGAAAGATAAATTTTCAATGAAAGAAATTAATTTACAAAAAAAATGAATTTTCAGCCCAGAAGTTTAACTTTTTATCGAAAAAGTCAAACTTTCAACAAAATACATGTATTTTTAACCACATGGTTGAATTTTTAATTAATAAAATTAATTTTCAAACGAAAAGATCGAATTTTCAATAAGATACTTAAATTTCTAATCAAAGAAATTAATTTTTAACCAAAAATGGAATAGCTAAATTTCGAACCAAAAAATTAATTTTCAACCAAAAAAATTAATTTTTAACCAAAAAGATAAAATTTTTATCAGAACTGTTGAATTTTGAAAAAAAAAGTTGAATCGTTATTCAAAACAGATTAATTTTCAACCAAATAGTCGTATTAAAAAAAAAAAAGGATCAAATTTCTACAAAAAGAGGCGAATTCGCAAAAAAGAAAGAACTGTTTTTACCTAGAAATTTGAATTTTCAACAGAGAAAGATTTTTCATTCAGTAAAGAAAAAAAATTTCATCACAAATGTTGAATTCTCAAGCCAAAATGACAAATTTTCTACAAAACAGATAAATTTCCAATTGGAAAATATAAAATTTTAACAATAATGTTAATTTTTAACAAAAAGAACGATTTTTCAGCAAGATAGTAAAATTTCCAATCAGAGAAATTAATATTTGACCAAAAAGGTTAATTTTTGATCAGAACTGTTGAATTTTGAACAAAATAGTTGAATCGTCATTCAAAACGGATTAATTTTCAACCAAACAGTAGCATTTTTAAACAACAAGGATTAAATTTCTCTAAAAGGAGGCGAATTTTCAAAATAGAAAGATGTGTTCTTACCTAGAAGGTTGAATTTTCAACTGATAAAGATTTTTCATTCAATAAAGAAAAAAAGTTTATCAAAAATGTTGAATTTTCAAGCTAAAATGACAAATTTTCTACAAAACAGATAAATTTCCAACGCGAAAATATGAAATTTTAACAATAATGTTAATTTTTAACAAAAAGAACAATTTTTCAGCAAGAAAGTAAAATTTTCAATCAAAGAAATTAATTTTTAACAAAAAAATGAATTCTCAACCAAAAAGATGAATTTATGACCAGGAAAATTAATTTTCAAGAAAATACATGAATTTTGAACAAAAAAAGATACATTTTCACCTAAAAATAGAATAGTTACATTTCAAGTTAAAGAATTAATTTTTAACCAAAAAGTTGGATTTTCAAGCAAATATGGAATAGTTTAATTTTTTTTTAAATTAATTTTAATATTTGAATTAATGAATTTAACTAATTTTAAGTAAATTTTTTTGAAATAAGTTTCAACCAAATAGTTGATTTTTTTTCTCAATTAGTTGAATTTTTATCACAAAAAGATGAATTTTCAAAAGATAATTTAATTTCCAACTGTTCGATAACATTTTTAAAAACAAAAGATGAATTTTCAACCAAAAATATAATAGTAGACTTTTTAAGCAAGAATAGTTGGATTTGCTGATTTTTTAAATTAGAAATTTAACTATTTTGTTGAAAATTTACCTATTTTGTTGAAAATTCGTTTTTTGAAATTAATTTTTGTGACTGGCAATTTAAGCAATCCAGCTGAATATTCCATCTTTTTTTGTTTTTGAAAATTCATCTCTGGTTGAAAATTAATTTCTTTTTTAACTGAAAATTTAACTTTTAATGTTTGGTTGAATATTCATATTTGTAGGTTGAAAATTCAACAATTTGTTTTGATTTAACTATTTTGTTGAAAATTTAATTATTTCATTGAAAAATAAACTTAAACTAGATTAAAATTCGACAACTCAGTCAATTTCAACCAATTCTCTAATAAAAAAACTACACACGGAATTGAATGAACTTAACTAATTTTAAGTAAATTTAAAAAAAATTAATTTTCAACCAAATAGTTGATTTTTTTTACTCAATTAGTGGAATTTTTATCCCAAAAAAATGAATTTTCAAATGAATAATTGAATTTTCCAACTGTTCAATAACATTTTTTAAAACAAAAGATGAATTTTCAACCAAAAATATAATAGTAGACTTTTTAAGCAAGAATAGTTGGATTTGCTGATTGGGTTCTATTAATTCAGTTCGCATTTAAGTGGAAAAACGTGGAAAAGGGAACTTTTTTTACTACTTTTTTACTTTTAAAATATGTATTAGGTTAAAAAGGGGGATTGCAAATTTCAGAATAGCACCTTACGTAATTTGTGGATGAACACTTATGAAGAATTATTTTTGTTTTGATATTTAAGATGCTTGAGTTTGCTTTTTAAAAGTTTTATTTAGAAATAAGGCACTAACACTTTGCATGATTTACTCCAAGTCACCAAGATGTTTCTGTTCATCTCGTTTGCAAGTTTGGAGGTTTTCTTTTTTTCGTAAGGTTGGTTTTGCATGGCTATTACAATATTATTTACGATTTTTTTAGTTTTCAGGGTGTCTACTCACCAGGAAAACCTGGAATTATCAGGGAATTTTTATATACCTGGAAAAACCTGGAAATGTCAGGGAATTTTTTTCTAGAGCGTATTTCAATTTTTTCAATTTTAATATAAAATTAAATCCCAATGTTTTTTTATTCGTAAAAGTAGCTTTATATTATTTGATATAACTATTTTGTTGAGATTTTTTTTGTTGAAAATTAATTTTTTTCTAACAGAAAATTTAATTATTCTATTTTTGGTTAAAAAATCGTGTTTTTTCATTGAATTCAACTGATTTTTATTTAAAATTAAAATATTTATTGGTTGAAATATCAGCTAACACATTTTTCATTGAGAATTTATATTTGGATGAAAATTCAACTACTTAGTTGAAAGTTAAATTCTTTTGTTGAAAATTACTTTTTTGCTTGAAGATTCATCATTTTAATTGAAAATTCATCTCTTTGATTGAAAACTGAACTATTTTGTTGAAAGTTCTTTTTTTGGTTGAAAATTGATTTTTTTAGTAAAAATTTAACTATTCCAGTTAAAACATGAATTATTTTGTTGAAAATTCGTTTATTTTGGATTGAAAATTAATTTTTGTAACTGAAAGTTTAACTATTCTAGTTGAATATTCCATCATTTTAGTTTAAAATTCATATCTTTGGTTGAATTTTAGTTTTTTAAACTAAAAAAATTAACTATTTATTTATTCAATCCAATTTAACTATTTTGTAGAAATGTTTTTTTTTTAATTGAACTATTTTGTGGAATTTTTTTTTTTGCAAATTTAATTATTCCATTTTTAATCGAAAATTACTCTTCTTCGTTGAAAATGCATGCTTTTGGTTTAAAATTCAACTGTTCTTGTTAAAAACTCATAACTTTAGTTGAAAATTCATCACTTTGATTGCAAATTTAACTATTTTGTTGAAAATTCGTTTTTTTTTGTTTGTTGAAAATTAATCTTTTTTTTTGGTTGGAAATTTAATTATTCCATTTTTGGCTGAAAATTTATCTTTTTTAATCAGTCAACTATCTGGTTGAAAATTCATCTTTTTTAACAGAAAATTAATCTATTTGTTTGAAAATTCAACTATTCGAGTTAATAGATTCTTAATTTTAGTTGAAAATTTATCTTTTTTGTTTAAAATTCAACTACTTGGTTGAAAGTTACACTCTTTTTTTTATTAAAAATAAATTAAATTAAATATAATAAATTAATTTTTTAAACTGAAAACTGTTCCATTTTTTATTGAAATGTCGTCTTCTTTGGTCAGTTAAAGATTCATCATTTTAGTTAAAAATTTATATTTTTGGTGTAAAATTCAATCATTCCAGGAAAAGAATCATCATTTTGAATGAAAATTCATCACTTTTGTTGAAAATTAATTTTTCTAACTGAAAATTCAACTGTTCAATTTTTTGTTGAAAATTTATATTTTTAGATAAAAATTAATGTATTTTGTTGAAAATGAATCTTTTTGGTTTAAAAGTCAACTATTCCTGTTAAAGCTTCATCGTTTTAATTAAAAATTCATCACTTTGTTTGAAAATTTGACTATTTTGTAGAAATGTTGTTGTTTTTTTAATTTATCTATTTTGTGGAAATTTTGTCTTTTTTGGTCGAAAATTCATGTTTTTGATTGAAAAATCGACTATTCCAGTTAAAAATTCATTATTTTAATTCAAAATTCAAATTTTTGGTTTAAAATTCAATTTCCAGTTGAAGAATCATCATTTAAATTGAAAATTCATCTCTTTGGTTGAAAATTTAAATATTCCTTTTTTTGTTGAAAATTTATCTTTTTTAGTAATTCAAATATTTGGTTGAAAATTCATCTTTTTTTTTGCAGAAAATTAATCTACTTGTTTGAAGATTAAACTATTGCATTTAAAGATTCATTATTTTAGTTGAAAATTGATCTTTTTGGGTTAAAATTCAACTGCTTGGATGAAAGTTTAATTCTTTTGTTAAAAATTCATTTTTTTGTTGTTGAAATTTCAACTACAACCATCAAAGATTCATCATTTTAGTTAAAAATGAATACTTTTTACTTGAAAATTAATTTTTTTAAATCTTAAAATGTAACTAATCCAGTTGAATATTCCATCATTTTAGTTGAAAATTCATCTCTGGTTGAAAATTAGTTTTTTTGCTTCAAAATTCGACTATTCCAGTTTAATTTTTAGTTAAGTTTAGTTTAGTTTAATTCTAGTTAAAAATTTATATTTTTAGTTTAAAATTTAATCATACCAGTTAAAGAATCATCATTTTTAATGAAAATTCATCACTTTGGTTGAAACTTAATTTTTCTAACTCAAAATTTAACTATTCCATTTTTGTTTGAAATTTCGTTTTTTTCTGGTTGATAATTAAGGTATTTGCTTGAAAAATCGACTATTCCAGTTAAAGAATCATCATTTTAATTGAAAATTCATCACTTTGGTTGAAAATTTGCTTTTTTTTTTGTTTGGAAATTTAATTATTCCATTCTTCGTTGACAATTTTTTTTAGTAATTCAACTATTTGGTTGAAAAATCATCTTTTTAGCAGAAAATTAATCCACTTGTTTGAAGATTTAAATATTTCAGGTAAAGATTCATCATTTTAGTTGAAAATTCATCTTTTTGGTTTAAAATTCAACTACTTGGCTAAAAGTTAATCTTTTGTTAAAAATTCATTTTATGTTGATAATTTAACTATTACAGTTAAATTATTATTATTATTATTATGCGTTAAATTTCATGCTTTTGGTTTAAAATGCAACTGTTTTTGTTAAAAAATCATAACTTTAGTTGAAAATTCATCACTTTGATTGAAAATTTAACTACTTTGTTGAAAATTCATTTTTTTTGGTTGAAAATTCATATTTTTGGTTGAAAATTCGACTATTCCAGTTAAAGATTCATCATTTTAGTTGAAAATTCAAATTTTTTGTTTAAAATTCAAATACCAGTTGAAGATTGATCATTTTATTTGAAAATTCATCACTTTGGTTGAAAATTTTCTTTTTTTTTTGTTGAAAATTTATCTTTTTAATTAATTCAACCATTTGGTGAAAATTCATCTTTTTTAGCAGAAAATTAATCTACTTGTTTTCAATTCAACTATTCCAGTTAAAGATTCATCATTTTGGTTAAAAAATTAATCTTTTTGATTTAAAACTTGGTTAAAAGTTAAACTCTTGTTAAAAATGCATTTTTTGTTGATATTTCAACTACTACATTTAAAGATTCATCATATAAGTTCAAAATTCGTAATTTTGAGTTACAAATTAATTTTTTTAGCTTAAAATTTAACTAATCCAGTTGAATATTCCATCATTTTAGTTGAAAAGTCATCTCTGGTTGAAAATTAATTTTTTAAACTAAAAATTTTACTAGTCAATGTTTGATGGAAAATTAAATTTCAGTCGAAAATTTATATTTTTCATGTAAAAATCCACTATTCCCGTTGAAGATTCATCATTGTAGTCGAAAATTCATCAGTTTGGTTGAAAATTAATTTGTTTAACTGAAAACTATTCCATTTTTGGATGAAATTTCATCTTTTTCCGTCGAGAATTCATGTTTTTGGTTGAAAATTCGACTATTCCAGTTAAAGATTCATAATTTTAGTTGAAAATTCATATTTTTGTTTTAACATTCAACTACTTGGATGAAAGTTTAATTCTTTTGTTAAAAATTAATTTTTTTGTAAATTCAACTACAACAATTAAAGATTCATGATTTTAGTTAAAAATTCATACTGTTTACTTGAAAATTATTATTTTTTTAACATAAAATTTAACTAATATAGTTGAATATTCCATCATTTTAATTAGAAATTCATCTCTGAGTGAAAATTAGTTATTCAAACAAAAATTTAACTATTCAATTTTGCGTTGAAAATTTATATTTTTCAGATAAAAATTCATGTATTTTGTTGAAAATTCGTCTTTTTTGTTAGAAAATAAATCTTTTTGGTTTAAAAATCAACTATTTCTGTTAAAGATGTATCGGTTTAATTAAAAATTCATCACCTAGTTGAAAATTTATCTATTTTGTTGAATATTCGTCTTTTTTGGTCGAAAATTCATGTTTTTGATTGAAAATTCGACTATTCCAGTTTAAGATTCATCATTTTAGTTAAAAATTTATCAGCTTGGTTGAAAATTAATTTTTTAAACTGAAAACTATTCCATT
The DNA here is from genome assembly GCA_932195095.1 of Andricus curvator. Taxonomy (NCBI): domain Eukaryota; kingdom Metazoa; phylum Arthropoda; class Insecta; order Hymenoptera; family Cynipidae; genus Andricus; species Andricus curvator. Next base: position 29,882 of record CAKNYM010049459.1, read on the forward strand.
TGTGGTTGAAATTTCGTCTTTTTTGTTCGAGAATTGATGTTTTTGGTTGAAAATTCAACTATTACAGTTGAAGAATCATCAGTTTAATTGAAAATTCATCACTGTGGTTAAAAATTGTTTTTCTGTTGTTGAAAATTTATCTTTTTAGAAATTCAACTATTTGGTTGAAAATTAATTTTTTTTAGCAGAAAATTAATCTACTTGTTTGAAGATTTAACTATTCCAGTTAAAGATTCATTATTTTAGTTGAAAATTTATTCAAAGTTAAACTCTTGTTAAAAATTCATTTTTTGTTGATAATTCAACTACTATAGTTAAAGATTCATCATTTTAGTTAAAAATTCATAATTTTTACTTCAAAATTAATGTTTTTAGCTTAAAACTTAACTAAACCTGTTGAACATTCCATCATTTGAAAATTAATTTTTCTGAACTAAAATGTTAACTATTCTGGAAAAATCTTGAGATACTTGGAAAAAACCTGGAAACGTCAGGGAACTTTTTCCCAGGATTTGAGTAGACACCCTGGTTTTTGACTGGGTTTTTTTTTTTTTTAATTAATAAATAATTCTTCTTTACAGAATAATATAGTGTCAGAACAGAACAACAAACTCGAGGAGGACATTCCCAACAACGAGGCCGAGCTGCGATTAGCTTTTGCAACTCAAACCGACGAATTGAGACTCGTACGTCGTCAGCTTGCGAACAGTCAATTACGCGTCAAGGAACTCGAAGAGCAAGTCCGAAAATTGCAGAATCACTGAACTCTTCTTCAATTACGAAGCATTTTTTAACTCGCATTCGTAGTCAACTTTCTGTGACATGATTCTTTTCCAAGCAGGTGCTTCTAGAAACTAAAAAAAAAATAATCACAGCCTGAACTTGATTTCAGTCAGCGAATTTGAAATTGAAAGTTCTAGAAACGAAAATCGCAGCATAAACAATTAAAGACCCGAAGGAATTAATCCCAAACTTGTGATTCAATCTCTCGAGAAATCGGGAATAAGGTATAAGTATTTATGAATACGTTCTTCAAACCTAGAAATAAGCATTCGGTTTTTTTAAAAACATTCTTTGGATTTTGTTTGTTTTTTTAATCTACGATTCTGTGATCCATTCCTTGCGTTTTTTTGTTCATTCCTTGCTAGGATATCACGCCAGGAAATGTTGACTGAAGTCGATTAATTTATTTACGTTCGACTTTTTTTTTTGTACACAATGTACGTAGTTTATATACTTAGTTGTTCGGTCGTTACGTTTAGGTTCCATATTCACTCACTTTATATTTTATTGATGCTTTGTTATGTTAAATTTAAAAAAAGCGAAACTTTTGTATATTTAAGTTCAACGAAATGGTCTATAATTATCTATTATTTCAGGATTTTTTTCTCGAATTTACTTTAGGGAGCGTCCATTAATTAGGTAAGGCCTTTTTTTTTTGGGGGGGGGGGGGGGTTCGTAAAATCTTACGAATCCTTCCTAAGGAAGTTTAATGAATCCTTAAAAAAAATTTAAATTCTTTGAAACCCTTAAAGCTTTTTAAAAACTGGGAAAATACTTGAAGTCGCTTGAAATTTTCAAAATCCCTTCAAAATCCCTTGTAATCCTTTAAAATCCGTGAAAATCCCTAAAAATCTGTAAAAATTGGTTTAAATCTTTGAAATGCTGTGGAATTTCAAAATATTACGAGTTTTCTTGAAATATTTGAAATCCCCTTAAAATTCACTGAAATCTTTAAAATACGTGGTAATCTTCCCGAATCTGTTGTTTTCCGGATATTAAAATCCAGTTACTTATTTTGAAATCTCTTAAAATTCCTTAAAACACTTTTTAAGAAAACTTTTAAATTGCTTAAAATCCCATAAAAATCCCTTATAATACTTTAAAATCCTTGAAAATCCTTTAGAATCTCTTAAAATCGGTTAAAATCTTTAAAATTCTGTGAAATATTTCGAAATCATACGAGCTCCCTTGAAATCTTTGAAATCTCATTAAAATTCACTAAAATCTTTCAAATCCGTGGGACTCGTTCCATATATCTTGAATTACTTAAAATATAATAAAATCCATTCAAATATTTAAAAGCCATTAGAATTCCTCGAAATCTCCTGATATTATCAAAAATCACTTTATATCTCTTAAAATCCCTTAAAATCCTTTGAAATTTTTGCAAATCTTTTGAAATTCCCTGAAATCTATTTAAATCCCTTAAAATCTTTGAAATCTCATTAAAAATCCCTGATATTCTTCAAAATACGTGAAAATAATTCGGTATCGCGTGAGATCCTTTAAAATCCTTTGAAATCCAGTGACTTTCTTATAATCTCTTAAAATCGCTTAAAACACTTTAAAAATTGTGAAAGTCCTTGAAATATATTAAAATCCCTGAAATTCCGTGAAATATTTCGAAATCTTTGAAATCCCTTTTAAAATAATTGAAGTAAAATTTTTAAATTAATTGGAAAATATTCGAAATCCCTTAAAAAACATCAAAATCTACTTTATATCTCTGAAAATCCGCTAACATCTTTTAGACTTTTTTGAAATCTTTGCAAATATTTTGAAATCTCTTGAAATCTTTCGAAATCTCTTTAAATCCCTTCAAATCTTCGAAATCTTATTAAAATCCTTTGAAATCCAGTGGCTTATTTTGAAATCTCCTAAAATCCCTTAAAACACTTTAAAAGCGGTAAAACTTCTTGGAATCGTTTGAAGTCTTCAAAATCTCATAAGAATCCATTATAATCCTTTAAAATCCGTGGAAATCCCTTAAAATCTTTAAAAATCAGTTAAAAATCTTTGAAATTCCGTGAAATATTTCGAAATCTCATTAAAATCCTTCGAAATCCAGTAATTTATTTTGAAATCTCATAAAATCCCATAAAACACTTTATAAACTGTAAAACTACTTTCAAAATTTCATAAAAATCCCGTATTAAAATCCGTGGAAATCCCTTAAAATCTTTAAAAATCAGTTAAAATCTTTGAAATGCCGTGAAATATTTCATAATCTTTGAAATCCCTTAAAAATTAATTAAATTGAAATCTTTAAGATCCGTGGGAATCTATCCGAATTTCTTGAAATCCTTTACAATTTATTAAATAAAATCTTTTAAGATATTAAAAATTCTCGAAATCCCTTAAAATCATCAAAAACTTCTTTATATCTCTGTTAAAATCCGTTAATATCCCTTAGAAAATCTTTTAAAATCTTTGCGAATATTTTGAAATATCCTGACATTTTTTGAAATCTCTTTAAAATCCCCTGATATTTTTATAAATTCAAGAAAATATTTAAGTATCGCATCAAATCCTTGGAAATCCTGTGACTTATTTTGAAATCCCTTAAAACCCTTTAAAAACTGTGAAACTTCTTGAAATAGCTTGAATTTTTCAAAATACTTAAAATTGACAATCCCTTGTAATACTTTGAAATCTTTGCACATTTTTGGAAATTTCCTGAAATATTTTGAAATCTTATAAAATCTCTTTAAATCCATTCAAATCCCATTAGAATTCCCTGATATCCTTAAAAATTCGTGAAAATACTTCGGTATCACATGAAATTTTTTGAAATCCCAGGAAATCCCTCTAAAATCTCTAAAAATCTATTAAAATCCTTGAAATTCCGTGAAACATTTCGAAATCTTTGAAATCAGAATCGCATGCAATTATTTTAAATCCTTTGATATCCAGTGACTTATTTTGAAATCTCCTAAAATTCCTTAAAACACTTTAAAACTCCTTGAAGTCGCTTGAAGTTTTCAAAATCTCCTAAAAATCCCTTATAATCCTTTAAAAGCCATGAAAATACCTTAAAATCTTTGAAATATTTTCGAATCTCTTGAAATCCTTTAGAATATATTAAAATTTATGAAATAAAATCTTTTAAGACATCAAAAATCCTTTAAATCCTTTAAAGTCATCTCTTCAAATGCGTTAATATCCCTTATAAAATCTTTGCGAATATTTTGAAATACCCTGAAATTTTTTGAAATCTCTAAAATCCCATGATATTCTTCTAAATTCGTGAAAATTCTTCGGTATCGCATGAAATCCTTGGAAATGCTGTGACTTATTTTGAAATCCTTTAAAAATCTTTAAAAACTGTGAAACTCCTTGAAATCGCTTGAAATCTTCAAAATTCCATAAAAATCCTTTAAAAAATATTTTGAAATCTTTGCAAAATTGTTGAAATTTCGTGAAATATTTTGAAATCTTATAAAATCTCTTTAATCACATGAAAAATTTTTAAATATCAGGAAATTCCGTGAAATATTTCGAAATCTTTGAAATCGGTATCGCATGAAATTATTTTAAATCCTTTGAAATCCAGTGACTTATTTTGAAATCTCCTAAAATCTCTTAAAACACATTGAAAACTGTAAAACTCCTTGAAATAGCTTAAAGTCTTCAAAATCTCATAAAAATCCCTTATAATCCTTTAAAATCCGTTAAAATTTTTGAAATTATGTGAAATATTTCGAAATCTTTGAAATGCCTTAAAAATTAATTGAAATCTTTAAAATCCGTGGGAATCTCTCCGAAATTTTTAAGACATTTAAAACTCCTCGAAATCCTTTAAAGTCATCAAACCTCCCTTTATATCTCTTAAAATCCGTTAATATCCCTTAGAAAATCTTTAAAAGTCTTTGCGAATATTTTGAAATATCCTGAAATTTTTTGAAATCGCTTAAAACTCTCCTGATATTTTTCTAAATTCATGAAAATCCCTCGTTATTGCATGAAATCCTGTGACATATTTTGAAATCTCCTAAAATCCCGTAAAACCCTTTAAAAACTGTCTCTTTTAAATCGCTTAAAATCTTCAAAATCCCATAAAAATTATTAAAATTCAAAGTCCCTCATAATTCTTTCAAATATTTGGAAATCTTTTGAAATTTCATCAAATCTCTTGAAGTCATTTGAAATCCGTAGAAATACTGAAAAATCTCTCAAAATCAGTTAAAAACCTTGAAATTCCATGAAATATTTCGAAATCTTATAAGATCTCTTTAAATCTTTGAAATCCCTTTAAAAATCATGGAAGTCTTTAAAATCCATTAAAATCCCTTAAAATCCCGCGAAATCATCAAAACCCCTTTATATTTCTTAAAATCCATTAAATTTAAAATTCTTCGAAATTTTTGCAAATCTTTTGAAATCACATTAAAATCCCGCGATGTCCTTCAAAATTCGTGAAAATACTTTGGTATCGCCTGCAATATTTTAAATAACTCCTTACAATCTTGTGAAATCCTTTCAAAAATTAACATTCTCTCTAAAATAGTAATAGATTATTCCTTCAAACTCTTGAAATCTGTGAAACCTCTCATAATCCTATGGAATCGTTTGAAATATCCTAAAACTGTTGTAATCCCTTGAAATCTTGAAATTCCTTGAGATCTCATGAAATCCCCAAAAAGGTTTGGAAATCTCGATAAATACCTTAAAAATTTTGTAATTCTAATAATTTCTAGGCCTCTTAAATTCCTTAAATACCCTTAAAATCTCTTGAAATCCTTTCAAATCTTTTGAAATCGTTTAAATCATTTGGAATCTCGTTTACGGTGAAAATAATTGATATATTTTTGATATATTGAGTAAAAAATGTAAAATCGGGCTCTAAAATTTAAAAAAATCACCCATACATAATTAATTGATGGACGTTCTCTTATGAATCAGTTACCAATCGATATTGTGCAATCAATGTGTAGTGCAAAGCCGCGAGAAGCGCTTAATTAGTAGCGTTAATGCCCATATCGCACAGTGATAATATAATAGTGGTATAATAATGAATTTCTAGGACCAATCGAGAATATTTGTTGATCTTTGAGGATTCTATATACAATACTTACGCCTGGTAACGATCAAATCGCAAATTTTTACAGTATTTACATACAAGAATATTTTTCATACCTCGTCTTGATCGAGAGACGATCGCGTTAGCTCTGAGAAATGAATACCTGAAAGTTTGTTAGAAACTATACACTTTACAAATTTATGACAAATTTAGAATGGCACAGTAGGAATACTTAGCGTGCCTTCGTAAAAATCGAAAACTGCCCTCTCTGAGTGGATCTTCTCTCAGAATATATACGAAATTCTGCGTTCGAAAATATCAAATTAAGTAGTTGCGCGTCGAGAAAAAAAAGGACGGTCACATTTAGGAAATTTTGAAGATTAAAATTAAAAAATGATTCATTACGCCTATAATATTTACTTTCGATTTTTATACTTTTCGTTTCAGGGTCGGGAAAAACGGGAATTTGGTTTAGTTTCATATATTTTATTACTCTAATTCTGAGTCGGAATAGGGAATTTGTGAAAAAAATCAATTCTCGCTTGGAATAGGGAATTTTCTGAAAGAATATTTCTGAATTATAATAGAAAATATTGTAAATAATAATAATTCTGACTTAGAACAGGTAATTTTCATAAAGAATTATAATTATAAATTTGAACATTGATTTGTTTAAATTTCCTTCTTCTAAATCAGAATTAAAATTATTTTCCGAAATTCCCGTTCCATGTCAAAAATGTTCTGTTTCAAGTCAAATTTCAGTAAAGAATTATAATTTCGAGTTTGAGACAGGAAATTTTCTAAAAGATTTATAATTCAGAGAATAAATAAAATAAAAAAACATCGTGAAGAATTACAATAATTGTTCTGACTTCAAACATGGAGTTTTCGAAAAAAATTGTAATTCTAAGTTGCTACATAGAATTTCAGTATAGAAATATAATTTTGATTTTTCAACAGGGAATTTCGTAAAGAATTATAATTTTGTCTCTGGGACAGGAAAGTTTCGAAAAGAATTATAATTTTCATTTTAGAACAGGAAATTTCGTTAAAAAATTTATTTACTCTGGAAGAGGTAATTTTTGATATGGAACGGAAAATTATGAACGGGATGATATTCCTTGAAATGTTTTGAATCTCTTGAAACTTCCTTGGAATTCTTTAAAATACCCGAAAATATTTCCAATCCTTTGAAATTTTTTAGAGCTCCTGAAAATTTCTTGGAATTTTTTTAAATACTCTAAAATCTTTCAAATCCTTTGGAATCTCTTCAAATTCTAGAAATCTGCTCAAATTCCCTGGAATGTTGAAAAATATTTTAGGAAATTTTCTGATATTTCTTGGAATCTTTTCAAAATATCCTAAAAAAATTCATATTCATTAAAATCTTTCTATTTTTTTTAATCTTTCGAAATATTTTGAAATATTTGAAAATCTCTTCACATCCGAGAAGTTAAATGAAATCTGATGATATTCCTTGAAATTCCTTGACTTTTTTTAATCTCTTGAAACTTCCTTTGGAATTATTTAAATTACTCGAAAATATTTACAATCCTTTGAAATCCATTGAAATTTTTTAAAGATCCTGAAAATTCCTTGGAATGTTTTTAAATACCCAAAAATCGTTTAAATCCTTTAAAATGTCTCCAACCTTTTGAAATTCCTTGGAATATTTCAAAATCTCTTCAAATCTTTGAAATGTCTCAATTCTTGTGAATAAATTCTTTGCAATTTCATTAAAATTTAATTTTGAGAAATAATAATTTCAATTCTGATTTATAAAAAAGGAATGTACAAAAATGACTCAATTTTCGTGAATAATTTCTTAGAAATTTCATAAAAATATTATAAAATCTCTTGGAATCCCGTAAGATTTCATAAAATATTATGATATTCTTTGAAATCCCTTGGAATCTTTTTAAATATCCTAAAAAATTGTAATTCATGAAAATATTTATATATTTTTTTAAATCTTTGGAAGTACTTCATATCCGTTAATCATAAGAATCCTTCGAAATCTCTTCTACTTTTTGAAATTTCTTGGAAAATTTGAAAATCTTTGAAATGTCTCAATTCTTGTGAAAATTTTGGAAAATAATTTTAATTCTGATTTATAAAAAAAAAAAAAAATACAAAAACAATCTCCGTTCCAAGTCCGAATTCGTTAGCATTGGAAAATTCCTTGTTCCAAATTTGAATTTATTTGAATTTAGAAAAAAACGAGTTTTATAATTACTATATTTACTAAAATTTAGAGTAATATTTACTAAAATTTAGAGTTATTATATTTACTAAAATTTAGAAAAAAGGCGTTATCTTTCTGAATTCTAATCGAAAATATTGTAAATGAATATAATTTGACTTGGAACAGGGAATTTCCGTAAATAATTAAAATTTCGACTTTCAAACAGGGAATTTTCTTCAAAAATTATTATTTTCACTTTGAATCAGGGGAAAATTTTTGACATGAAACGCCAATTTTGGAAAATAATTTGAATTCAGATTTAGAAGAAGGATGTTTAAAAAATCTATTTTCAAATTCAGTATTATAATTCCTTAACAATTCTCTGTTCCAACTCAGAATTATAATTCGTTTCCAAAATTCCCTATTCCAAATCGGAAATCTTTTCAAATGTTTAGAAATCTTTAAAAATCGTTTGAAATTAATCAAATTAATCAATTAATCAAATCGAGTAGACACCCAGTTTTTTTTATTTTTTTTCAATATTTGTGTGGCCATCCTGACTTTTTTAGGGAGAAGAAAATATATCGAATTAGTCTACAAAAAAATTGTTTACGTTCTCTTCAACTTTGAGAGTATTTTTTTAAACGAACGCAACATTCTAAAGAAAGTTCAAAAATGGAAATGCGTATTTAGTTGATGTAGTGGAAGTTCTATATATTAGAAATTAGGCTTCTGAATTAGAAACTTAAGAAATTTTAACAGCACGCTCTTATCGCTGCACAATAATTTTTTTTGTCAAACAGGTTTTTTTCGAAATAATTTTTTTTCGAAAGTCTCTCAAAGAAATTGAGAATTTGGCGTACAAAGTTTAATGGGCTTTTGCCTTGTGTACCCAAAAATAATTGTAGCACAAAAAAAAAAGTATTTTTCGAATCACCGATTTGTGTGTCAGTGATTGGTACATTTATCTAAAATTATATATACATACATTTATATATATGTTGTAAGCGATCGATATTTGTATGTATTGATGATGTATGTGAAGCATTTTTAAAGTATCACTTATTTAAGAAATAAAAATTCTATACGTAAACAATTAAACTTTTTTTTTATTAAAAATTATACAGCGGAGAATATTATCGTAGAATAAAATTACAGTAAATATAGAGATTTTGATTCAGGTTTACATACAAAGGTACAAAAACAATTGTGAATATTATTACTTAGAGTAATAAAAATTCCGGCAAAAAACAGAAAAAAAAGTTTAAATTTTTTGGGACACTATCTTAAATAAAGAATAAAATTGAGATTCAAATTCCGTTTCAGATCATAGACTTTTGTCAGTAATTATAATGTTTATTATTGAATTTAATATTATAACGAAATTAAATTTAAATTTTCATTATCTTTTGTTTTTAGTATTCAAAACATAAAATAGAGGTACTAAAATTTAATATTTTTCTTGGAAAAATATAAAGTAATTTCATTTTATACTTCTACTTTCGTAAGTACGTACTCAAAATTGAAGTTATCGTCGTCGCTATTTTATGAAGTCAATTAAAATCACACATACATTCTAATCTCATTATTTTTACACTATATAAATATCTTCGCGTATTTTTCATTTTTGTTTGATGATTTAAAATTGAAAAATTGCAGTACAGAGTTGCGCTTGAAAGAAATCTTTTAAAAAATACGTTTTCAAAATTTTCTTTTCAAACTAAAGTTTAAAAAATTATTTCTTAAAACATTTTTTATCCTACAGTAATAAAAGGTCTGCAAAAAAATTTCAAAATTCGGTTTCAGTTTAAGGCCCATCCATAAATTAATTAACACATAATTCTTTCGAATTTTTACCTCTCCACTACTCCATTTAAAAATTCGTAAAAAAAGTAATAATTATTTCAAATATTTTTAGTAGAAAAATATTCATCAAAAACTTAATTTCTTATATATTTTTTGAATTACAAGCAAATATATTCAATTGTTTAATGTTTGTTATGCATTTTTCAATTTTTAATTAAATCACCTAAATTTATATTTTTAATAATAATTTAGAAGATATTTGGAAATATATTGAAATATTTGAAAATCTTTGAAATCCCTCAATTCTGGTGAATTCTTTAAAACTTCGTTAAAATATTATAACATTTCTTGAAATCCGTAAAATCTACTCAAATTCCTTGAAATATTGGAAACTCTTTTCAAATCCCTCAGTTCTTGGGAATAAATTCTTTGAATTTTCATTAAAATACTATAAAGTTCCTTTAAATCCCAAAAATTTTTATAAAATCTTATGAAATTCTTTGAAATCCCTTGAAATATTTGAAAATCTTTGAAATCCCTTAGAATTCCCCAATTCTGGTGAATTCTTTGAAATTTCATTAAAATATTATAAAATTCCTTGAAATCCCGTAAAATTTCATAAAATTTATGATAATCCTTGAAATCTTTGAAACCCATCAATTCTGGTGAATTCTTAAAAATTTCATTAAAATATTATAAAATTCCTTGAAATCCCTTGAAGTTAAATGAAATGTGATGACATTCCTTGAAATTTTTTCAATTTGTTGAAACTTCCTTGGAATTCTTTTTAAAACCCCTAAAATATTTCTAATCCTTTGAAGTTTCTTGAAATTTTTTAAAGCTTCTGAAAATTCATTGGAATCTTTTAAAATATCCTAAAATCTTGAAAATCCTTTGAAATCTCTTTGAAATTCTTGAAATCTACTGAAATTCCTTTGAGTCCTTTCAAATATCGTGAACAAAATTTAATTCTTTAAAATACCCTAAAATATTTCCAATCCTTTGAAGTTTCTGAAAATTTTTTAAAGTTTCTGAAAATTCCTTGGAATCTTTAAAATACCATAAAATCGTTAGAATCCTTTAAAATCTCTTCAAAGTCTTGAAATATACTGAAATTCCTTGGAATATTTGAAAATATTTTCAAATTCCTTTAATTCTTGTGAATAAATTGTTTAAAATTCCATTAAAAAATTTGCAAATCTTTGAAATCTTCTAAAATTTCTTGCAATCTTTTCAAATATCCTAAAAAAATTTTAAGTTCTTTAAAATGCTTTGAATTTTTTTAACCTTTGGAATTACCTTGAAATATTTGAAAATCTTTGAAATCCTTTGAAATCCCTTGACAATTTTTTAAAGCTCTTGAAAATTCCTTGGAATTTTTAAAAATACCCTAAAATCTTTGAAATCCTTTAAAATCTCTTCAGATTCTTAAAATCCATTGAAACTCCATGGAATATTTATTGGAAAATCGTTTCAAATAATTAAAATCCTTAATTCTTGTGAATAAATTCTTTGAAATTTTATCAAAATATTATGAAATCCCGTAAAATTTCATAAAATTTATGATAATCCTTGAAATCCATCAATTATGGTGAATTCTTAAAAATTTCATTAAAATATTATAAAATCCCGTGATGTTAAATGAAATCTGATGATATTCCTTGAAATTTTTATAATCTCTTGGAACTTTCTTGAAATTCTTTAAAATACCATAAAATATTTCTAATCGTTTGAAATTCCTTGGAATTTTTTAAAGCTTCTGAAAATTCCTTGGAATTGTTTAAAATACTTAAAAATCGCTGAAAGTTCTTGAAATCTACTAAAATTCCTTGGAATTTTGGAAAATATTTTCGAATCTTTCAAATCCTGATTACTGATATCCTCGGAAATCTTATGAAATCCCGTGAAATTCGTTGAAATCCCTTAAAAATCCTTTGAAATATTTGGAAGTCTTCTAAAATTCCTTGGAATCTTTTTAAATATTTCAATTTTTTTTTAATTATCTTGAAATACCTTAAAATATTTAAAAATCTCTTCAAATTTATAAGATTCTTTGAAATCTCTCAATTCTTGTGAATAAATTTGATGAATTTTAATTAAAATGTGATAAAATCCCGTGATATTACATAAAATTTGTTGATATTCCTTGAAATATTTCAAGTTCTAGGAAATCTTTTGAGATCCTGAAATATTCATTTAAATACGTTATTGAAAGCGTTTAAAATCCTCGAAAATCTGATCAAATGCTGTGAAATCCGTTGAAATTCCATCTAAATTTTTAAAAATATTTGGAAATTTTCTAAAATTCCTTGGAATCTTTTCAAATATTTCCACGTACTTCCAAAGAAGGATATCTTCTGAAATCCTTTGGAATCTTTGCTTTGAAATTTCATTTAAAAAATATGAAATCTCTTGAAATCAAAAATTATGTTTAAAAAAACTTTGTTTTTGTGGATCTTATTTTACAAAATGACGAAAAAAAATCAAAATACTTAATATAATGACACCGATATGAAGTCTTTATAATATTATTACAATATTTTATTGTACAATTACTAAAATTTAACGTTATATACTATTTATGGACGGCCTTTAGATACAATTGTAGAATTTAGCGAAACTTTAAACTGAATATTTCAAATTTAAATTTCGTTCGCGCGCTTTCTGTCCACTACCCTAGTCAACGAGTTTACCTATATCGTAAATTTTAAAATTCATCTTCGAAATAATGGAACAAAAACGAGGAAAATACTGCTAAAAAGAAGAAATATTGTATTTGGTAACGATTTGGACGCTGGATTGCAACCGTCTCCTGTGCAGGTGTAAATGCAGGTCCGGTAAGTTAATTTGTCACCAGGTTGTTTCACGTAGTCACAGTAGGTTCCGAGATGTTTTGACGAACATTCTCTTTTTGTGCCGATTCCACCTGCAAAATTTGTGATTTTTTAAATATAAATTGTGCAAATAATCGTATTTTTCTATGTCATGCATTTGCCTTACAAAATTTAATCTAAAAAATAGGGAAATTATAAGTACAGACATGTTAAGTAGGAAAATTTAGGTACGAAATTGTCCATTTCCGTTAAAAGTTTGGTTAGGTTTTTGTGATGGAAACCCCTTTTTTTTTGAAGAATTTGAAAGAAATGAGAAAAATTTACTCGTATTTTGAAGGACTCTTTATTGTGAGTGACTTAAAGATACCTATTTAATTATAGTAAAAGTGCAGTAAACAAAAAATAAGCGTTTTCGAGAAATCGGGACGTGTCTTTCTATGTTTTGAATGCAATTTTCAACTCAGTTTATCAACTAGTTTGTCAATTAATAATAATGAAAACTGTCTTGAATTTTGTAATTCGTTTATTTCTTGTTTTCTTTTCAAATAAATTTCGAGTTCAATTAAAAAAAAAATGAAAATTATGCAAATTTGTAAGACTCCAAAAATCTTGAGGTGCTTTCGAAAAATCGCCAAAAGGTTATTTTTGTTTTTCTATATAACATTTTTTTTAATTCGGAGAAAATTGAAAATTATGTCACGAGTATCGAAAAATATATATTTTTTTTAATATGTGGTGAAAGGATTTATTTTATGGGGTAATTAAATATTATAAATTTACCAAAGAAATTAGGCGATACGTATTTTTCCGATTTTTGAAAAAAAATTCTAAAAAGTTATGCGTATTTCAATTTTATGCTTTTTTTTCAAAAAACTCGGAATTTTTTTTAACTTCTATAACTTTTGACCTAATTGAGATATATATTATTTTATTTTTGATTCTAATAGAGTTCATCGTCTCCTTTCAAAATGCGCCTTAAAATTGAAAAAAGGTTTCAAATTAACAAAATTGCAGCGGTTTTTCTGAAAAAAATTAAAAATCGATTTTCTAAAAAAACCCACCTTTAAATTTTTTGCCAATTTTTTTTTGAACTTGTACTTTGATAATGAAGATATCTTGTAAGTTTGATGCTTTCTAAATAACTTTTGTAGCCAGGAGAATTCTTTTTCCTCACAATCGAATTTTCTACTTTTTCTTGGAAACAATGACAGATACGAGAAAATTAAAAAATTACATTTTTAGGGGGAAAAAAAATTCTCCCGGCCTCAAAAATGGTTGCATGATGCTGATAAGAAGCCTTTCTTCTATTTGTAGAAACGTTTCAAAAATATTTGGAAGAATAAAAAAGGTAGGGTTTCCAGAAAATATTTTTTTTCTAGTTTTCAAAATTTGAAGAAAAAAATTAAAAAGATTTTCTTGATAACCCCACCTTTTTTATTCTTGTAAATATTTTTAAAAATTTTTTACTAATAGAAGAAAGGCATCTTATCATTTTTGAGGCCGGGAGAATTTTTTTCTCCTAAAAATGTAATTTTTGCATTTTTGTCGTAAACTATGAAAAATATCGCAAAAGAGCAAGAGACCTTTTCATAGAACTTTTTTAGACGTGCAAACATTTTTTCGTATCTATCATTGTTTCCAAGAAAAAGTAGAAAATTCGATTGTAAGAAAAAAAATTCTCCTGACTGCAAAAGTTATTTAGCAAGCATCAAACTTACAAGTGATCTTCAATATCAAAGTACAAGTTCAAAAAAAAAAAAAATTGGCAAATAATTTAAAGATGGGGTTTTTTAGAAAATCGATTTTTAATTTTTTCAGAAAAACCGCTGCAATTGTGTCAATTTTCCGGCGCAGGTTCAAAGAAGACGATAAACGCTATTAGAATCAAAAATAAAAGAATAAATATCTTAATTAGATCAAAATTTATAAAGGTTTAAAGAAAAAAATCGAGTTTTTTGAAAAACAAAGCAGAACATTTAAATACGCATAACTTTTTAGAAATTTTTTTTTGCAAATCAAATTTTAAATTATCATTTTCAATGTCAGTATAATTAAAAATGATTCTATTATGAGAATTATCGATATTTAACTACGAAAATGTTGGAAATAAAAAAAAAACAAGAATCAACGATTAAATTTGGACAACATACTTCTAAAGGTCTCCATTTAAATTTAAAAAAAGTCAAGAAGAAAAGAAGGCAATCTTCAAATCCCCTTCCTTCTTTTTTAAAGACATTTAAGAGTGTGTTTTCCGAATTTGATCGTTGGATTCTTGTTTTTTTTTTAATTCCCAAGAATTTCGTAGGTAAATTTGAATGTTGAACGTTAAAGAAGAATTTAAATTTTGAATTATTTGGAATAAAAAAAAAATCCCAGAGAAAAAATTGAAAATGATGTCACGAGGATTAAAAATTATTTTTTCCAATATGTGGTGAAAGAATTTATTTTATGGGATAATTAAATAGTTATAAATTCACTAAATATTTTTTTAATTGATCAGTTGCAATGTTAGAACAATTAACAATGATTCTATTATGACAATTTTGATATCTAACTACGAAATTCTTGGAAATAAAAAAAGAGGAAAGAAAAAGAAGGCAACCTCCAAATCTTCATTTTTTCTTTCCTCTTTTTATTTATTTTTTAAATTTAAATGGACACATTTAAGAGTGTGTTTTCCAAATTTGATTATTGGATTCTTGATTTTTTTTAATTTCCAAGAACTTTGTAGTTAAATATGAATGTTGATCGTTAAAGAAGATTTAAAATTTTGATTAGTTCGGAATTACAAAAAGCTCAGAGAAAAAATTAAAATTAAAATAAAAAAAACAAGAATCAATGATTAAATTTGGACAATACACTATTAAAGGTCTTCATTTATATGAAGCAAATAAAATTTAAAAAGACGAAAGAAAATGGAGGCAATCGTAAAATCCCCTTCCTCCTTTCTTCCTCTGGTATTTTTAAAAATTCTGAATAAATCCAAACTTAAATTTTACTTTAATATCCAAAATTTAAATTTAACTACGAAATTATTGAAAATTAAAAAAAAAAGAATCCAAAGATCAAATTTGGACAACACACTCTTAAAGTTCTCAATTGAAATTAAAACAATAAAATAAAAAAGTCGAAAGAAAAAGAAGGCAACCTCCAAATTACGTTCCTTCCTTTTTACTCTCGTCTTTTTTTTCTTAATTCTGAAGTAATAAAAATTTAAACTTTATTCAACATCCGAAAATCAAATTTAACTACGAAATTCTTGGAAATTAAGAAGAAAAATAAGAATCCAAAGATAAAATTCAGACAATACACTCTTAAATGTTTCCATTAAAATTAAAAACCCAAAATAAAAAAAGAGGAAACGAAAAGAAGGCAAACTCCAAATCTTCTTTTTTTCTTTGCTCTTATTTATTTTTTTTTAAATTTAAATGGACACATGTAAGAGTGTGTTTTGCAAATTTGAATGTTGAATTCTCGATTTTTTTTTAAATTTCCAAGAACTTCGCAGTTAAATTTTAATGTTGAACGTTAAAGATTTCAAATTTTGATTTATTCGGAATTCAAAAAAATTTCAGAAAAAAATTAAAATTAAAAAAAACTAGAATTAACGATTAAATTTGGACAACACACTCTTAAAGGTGTTCATTTAAATAAAAAATAAAAGAAAAAAAATATGAAAGAAAAAGAAGGCAACCTCCAAATCCCCCTCCTTTTTTTCTCTCGTCTTTTTTTAAATTCAGAATTAATCTAAATTTAAATTCTTCTTTAATGCCCAAGATTCAAATTTAACTGTGTAATTTTTGTAAATTAAGAAGAAACAGCTAGATGGCCGTAGGTCAGGGAAAAGCTGGAAATCAGAGAAAAGGCAGGGAATTTTATTGGTCAGGAAAAGATCAGGAATTTTGAAAAAAATCTGAAATTTTTTTATTCCGTTTATAAAAGACTCTATGTTAAAAATGTTAGAAGATTATATTTTGAGTTTAAAAATCATCCTTTTGTGTTAAAAATTAAACTGTTTTGTTGAAAATTCGTCTTTTTAGATTGAAAATTTGTCTTTTTAGGTTAAAAATTCAACTGTTTTAGTAGAAAATTTGCTTTTTTGTTGAAAATTCATATTTTGGTGTTAAAAAATCAACTCTTTTGGTAGAAATTTCATCTACGGTCGGTTAAAAATGCAACTATTTAGCTGAAAAGTAATCTTCTTTGGTTGAGGATTCAACTATTTTGTTGAAAAATCGTCTATTTCTATTGAATCCAAATATTTTTTATTTAAAATTAAAATCTTTTTTTGGTTGAAATATCTACTATTACATTATTCGTTAAAAATTAATATTTTTTGGTTGAAAATTCAACTACTTGGTTGAAAACTATTATTTTTTTTGTTTGTTTAAAATTAATTTTGGTTGAAGACTTGTTAAAAACTTTAACTAACTAACTTTGTTAAAAATTAATTTTCTTTGGTGCAGATTTATCATTTTAGTTGAAAGTTCATCTCCTTAATTAAAAATTTGACTGCTTTGTGGAAAATTCGTTTCTTTTTTTGTTGAAAACTCATTTTTTTTTACTGAAAATTTAACTGTTCCATTTTTTGTTGAAAATTTGACTAGTAGTTTGAAAATTCATCTTTAATGGTTGAAAATTCAATTTTGTTGGTTGAAAATTCAAGTATTCAGTTCTAAATTTAATTATTTTCTTGAAAGTTTCATTATTTTGTTGAAAATTCAAGTATTTTTGTTAAAAAGTCATCTTTTTTGGTTGAAAATTGAACTACTTTGTTAAACATTCGCCTATACGGACAGAAAATTCGTCCTTTTGTATTGAAAATTCAAGTATTTGGTTAAAAATTCAACTATTTTGTTGAAAATTTCATTATTTTGTTGAAAATTCAAGTATTTTGTTAAGAAGTCATATTTTTTGGTCGAAAATTCAACTGTTTTGTTGAACATTCGTCTATGTGGACAGAAAATTCGTCCTCTTGGCTTGAAAATTCATCTTTTTTTTGCAGATTCATAATTTTATTTTGAAAATTTTTCTCTTTGGTTGAAAATTTGACTATTTTGTTTGAAAATTCGTTTATTTCTTTGTTGAAAATTAATTTTCGTTGAACACGTGTTAAAAACTTTAACTAATTGTGTTAAAAATCCATTTTCTTTGGCTGCAAATTTATCATTTTCGTCAAAAATTCATCTCTTTAGTTGAAAATTTGACTATTTTGTTGAAAATTCGTTCCATTTTTCGTTGAAAACGCATTTTTTAACTGAAAATTGAACTTTTCCATTTTTTGTTGAAAATTTGACTATTAGGTTGAAAATTCATCTTTGTTGGTTGGAAATTCAAGTATTTAGTTAGAAATTCAACTATTTTCTTAAAAGTTTAATAATTTTGTTGAAAATTCAAGTATTTTTGTTAAAAAGACATCTTTTTTGGTCAAAAATTCAACTGTTTTGTTGAAAATTCGCCTATGTGAACAGAAAATTCGTCCTTTTGTATCGAAAATTCTAGTATTTGGTTAATAATTCAATTATTTTGTTGAAATTTTTCTTATTTTAATGTAAATTTAAGTAATTCTATAAAAAGTCACCTTTTGATTTGAAGATTGTTTTTTTTTGCAGATTCATTTTTTTAGTTGAAAATTTGACTATTTTGTTGAAAATTCGTTCCATTTTTCGTTGAAAACGCATTTTTTAACTGAAAATTGAACTTTTCCATTTTTTGTTGAAAATTTGACTATTAGGTTGAAAATTCATCTTTGTTGGTTGAAAGTTCAACTTTGTTGGTTAATAATTCATCTTTGTTTGAAAATTCAAGTATTTAGTTAGAAATTCAACTATTTTCTTGATAGTTTAATTATTTTGTTGAAAATTTAAGTATTTTTGTTAAAAAGTCATAGTTTTTCGAAAATTCAACAGTTTTGTTAAAAATTCGCTTATGTGAACAGAAAATTCGTCCTTTCGCATTGAAAATTAAAGTATTTGGTTAAAAATGCAACTATTTAGTTGAAAATTTAATTACTTTGTTGAAAATTCTAGTATTTTGATAACAAGTTATCTTTTTTGGTTGAAAATTCAACTGCTTTGTTGAAAATTCGCCTATGTGAACAGAAAATTCATCCTTTTTTTGCAGATTCATAATTGTAGTTGAAAATTCATCTCTTTGGTTGAAAATTCCTTTAGTTTTTCGTTGAAAATTCATTTTTATTACTGAAATTCTTTTTCTTTTTTGTTGAAAATTCATTTTTTTTACTGAAAATTTAACTTTTCCATTTTTGATTGAAAATTTGACTATTTGGTTGAAAAGTTCATAGTTTTGGTTGAAAATTCAAGTATTTGGTTAAAGATTCAACTATTTTGATGAAAATTTAATTATTTTATTAAAAATGCAAGTATTTTGTTAAAAAATCATCTTTTTGGTCAAAAATTAAGCTGCGTTGTTGAAAATTCATCCTCTTAGAATAATAGTTTATCTTTTATCGTAGAAAAGTAATATTTTTTGGTTCAAATAAATAAATTTGAAAATTAAAAATTTTAATTTGAAATTGTATTATTCCGTTTATAGAATCTTTAATTATTATAATGGTATAATAATAAAAGATTCTATGTTAAAAATGTTACAAGATTAAAATTCTTGTCTATGAATTTGAATGGTCAAGGAAAATGAGAAATTGGTCGGAGAAAAGGCGGGGAATTTTGAAAATGAAGTTTTGCGTCTACTATGAAAAAGAAAAAAGGTGATTTGGAAGTTGCCTTCTTTTTCCTTCCTATTTTTTTTTCAATTTGAATGGAGAAACTCAAAAGTGTGTTATCCAAATTTTATCGTTTGATTCTTTATTTTTTTCTTGATTCCCAAGAATTTTGTAATTAGATTTAAATGTTGGACGTTCAAGAAGAATTTAAATTTGGACTCATTCTGAATTCAATTTCTTAAATTTTAATTTGCGACACGTCCCGTTTTTTTTATTGACAATCATATAGACCTCCATAAGTTCCAAATGATTTAATGCAGTACTGCGCCTCGAAGACATGATCGCAACTTTTTGGTTCGAGTGCTTCCACCACCAAATTTCCATCTCCGCATTCCCATTGGGTTGCAGATGAACACTGATAGCATTTGAGTGCCAGCCCTCCACAGAGTTAAAAAAAATGTTAGTTAGCAAAGCCACATGCAATTATTATAGCCAAATACCAATTACAGGTATTTTCTCCCATTTAATTTATTACTATCTCAATTGGGTTACATTTAAATTAATACACGAAATTGAATGCAATAGCAGACTTCACACTCTTTCCCCTATTTTAAAAATTTGTTAAAAGAATTACTCTTTTTCCCCTGTTAAAAAAAAACTTCCCATTTTCTAGTTTCTTCGCATTGAAAATTCAAGTATTTGGTTAAAAATTCAATTATTTTCTTCAAAGTTTAATTATTTTGTTGAAAATTTAAGAATTTTTGTTAAAAAGTCATATTTTTTCGAAAATTCACCTGTTTTGTTGAAAATTCGCTTATGTGAACAGAGAATTCGTCCTTTTGTATTGAAAATTCAAGTATTTGGTTAAAAATTCAATTATTTTCTTGAAAGTTTAATTATTTTGATGAAAATTTAAGTATTTTGGTTAAAAAGTTATATTTTTTCGAAAATTAAACTGTTTTGTTGAAAATTCGCTTATGTGAACAGAGAATTCGTCCTTTTATATTGAAAATTCAAGTATTTGTTTACAAATTCAATTATTTTGTTGCAAATTTAATTATTTTGTTGAAAATTCAAGTATTTTGATAAAAATCATATTTTTTTGTCGAAAATTCAACTGTTTTGTTGAACATTCGTCTATGTGGAACGAAAATTCGTCCTTTTGGCTAGAAAATTCATCCTTTTTTCAGATTCATCATTTTTCGTTGAAAATTCATCTCTTTGATTACAAATTTGACTATTTTGTTGAAAATTTGTTTCTTTTTTGTTGAAAATTGGACTATTTGGTTGAAAGTTCATCTTTGTTGGTTGAAAATTAAAGTATTAAGTTAGAATTTTAACTATTTTCTTGATAGTTTAATTATTTTTTTGAAAATTTAAGTATTTTTGTTAAAAAGTCATCTTTTTTGGTTGAAAATTCAACTGCTTTATTGAAAATACGCCTATGTGAATAGAAAATGCGACCTTTTGGCTTAAAATTTCATCCTTTTTTTCAGATTCATCATTTTTCGTTGAAAATTCATCTCTTTGATTACAAATTTGACTATTTTGTTGAAAATTTGTTTCTTTCTTTTGTTGAAAATTTGACTATTTGGTTGAAAATTCATCTTTGTTGGTTGAAAGTTCAAGTATTCAGTTATAAATTTAACTATTTTCTTGAAAGTTTAATTATTTTGTTGAAAATTCAAGTATTTGGTTAAAAATTGAACAATTTGGTTAAAAATTTAATTATTCTGTTGAAAATTCAAATATTTTGTTAAAAAGTAATCTTTTTTGGTCGAGTATTCAACTTTTTTGTTGAAAATTCGTCTATGTGGACAGAAAATTCATCCCTTTGTCTTGAAAATTCATCCTTTTTTTGCAGATTCATCATTTTAGTTGAAAATTCGTTTATTTTTTTTGGTTGAAAATTAATTTTTTTCACTGAAAATTT
>CAKNYM010049459.1:51134-79994 GCA_932195095.1 Andricus curvator
TCGTTTATTTTTTTTGGTTGAAAATTAATTTTTTTCACTGAAAATTTAACTGTTCCGTTTTTTGTTGAAAATTTGACTATTTGTTTAAAAATTAATCTTTATTGGTTGAAACTTCATCTCTATTGGTTGAAAATTCAAGTATTTAGTTAGAAATTCAACTATTTTCTTGAAAGTTTAATTATTTTGTTAAAAAGTCAAATTTTTTGTCGAAAATTTAACTGTTTTGCTGAACATTCGTCTATGTGGACAGAAAATTCGTCCTTCTGACTTGAAAATTCATCTTTTTTTTTTGCAGATTGCACCCTCTTTCCCCTATCCCTCTCTTTTCCCCTTTTTCAAGAATTACTCTTTTTCCCCTGTTAAAAAAAACTTCCCATTTCCTACTCTTTTCGCTTCAATGCGAATTGAAGTAAGAGAACCCAATAAGAAAATTGGGTTGAAAATTCCACTGTTTTGCGAAAAATTTGTCTTTTTTTTTGCTTGAAAATTCAATGTTTTGGATGAAAGTTTTTTCTTTATTGGCTGAAAAATCTGTCTTGGTTGAAAATTCATATCTTTTGATGAAAATTCATCTTTTTATTTTAAAAATTCATCTTTTTATTTTGAAAATACATTTTCTTAAAAATTTAATGTTTTTTGGTTAAAAATGCACCTGTTTGGATTGAAAATTAACCTGTTTTGGCTGAGGATTCAACTATTTAGTTCAAAAATCATGTGCTTAGTAGAAAATTATTTTTCTTTGATTAAAAATTGATCTATTTTGTTGAAAAATTCGTTTTTCGTTATTAAACATTCATTTTTTAATTGAAAATATAACTATTCCATTTTTTGTTGAAAATTTATCTTTTTTATTTGAAAACTCATCTTTTTTGGTTGCAAATTAACTTTGGTTTTAAAAACTCAACTGACTTATATCAAATCGGTCTTTTTGGCATTAAAATTCAACATTTTAGATGAAACTTTTTTCTTAATTGACTGAAAAATCTTTGTTGGTTGGAAATTCAATTCTTTTGTTGAAAATTCGTTTTTTTTTGTTTTAAAAATCATCTTCTTGGTTAAAGATTCACCTGTTTGGTGGAAAATTCATTTCTTTGATTGGAAATTTAACTATTTGATTGAAAATTCATTTTTTCATTGTTGTTGAAAATTCATTTGTTCAACTGAATACGTAAATATTCCATTTTTTGTTGAAGATTGATATTTTCAAGTGGAAAATTAAACGGTTTTCTTGGACATTTATATTTTTAGATAGCAAAATTCGTCCTTTTGAACTGAAAATTCATATGTTTTGGTTAAAAATTCACTTTTGTTTTGAAAATTCAACTGTCTTCTATAAGATTCGTTTTTTTTTTACTTAAAAATTAAATACTTTAGAAAAAAATGTTATTCTGTATTGATTGAAAAATCTTTCTTGGTTGAAAATGCAACTCTTTCGTTGAAAATGGTTTGTTATTTGTTTAAAAATTAATCTTTCTAACTGAAAATTTAATCATTCCGTTTTTGGTTGAAAATTTATCTTTTTTAGTTGAAAACTCATCTTTTTTGGTTGAAAATGAATTTTTTTTTTGGTGGAAAATCCAACTGATTTATATTGAATTCGTCTTTTTGGCATGAAAATTCAACACTTTAGATGAAACTTTATTCATAATTGACTCAAAAATTTTTCTTGGTGAGAAATTCAATTATTTTGTTGAAAATTCGTCTTTTTGGTTTCAAAAATCATCTTTTTGGTTAAAGATTCACCTGTTTGGTGGTAAATAATTTCTTTGACTAATAATTTAACTATTTTGTTGGAAATTCGTTTGTTGCTGTTGAAAATTCATTTTTTTTAACTGAAAACGTAAATATTCAATTTTTGGTGAAATATTTATCTTTTTTATTTGAAAATTAAACTTTTTTCTTGAAAATTGGTCTTTTTGAATAGCAAAATTCGTCTTTTTAGTCTGAAAATTCACTTTTTTTTGAAAATTCTAGTTCCTTATATAAAATTCGTCTGTTTGGCTTGAAAATTAAACATTTTGGACGAAATTTTTATTCTGTATTGACTAAAAAATCTTTTTTGGTCGAAAATTTCACTCTTTTGTTGAAAATTCTTTTTTTTTATTGAAAATTAATTTTTTAACTGAAAATTTATTTAATTCCATTTTTGTTTGGAAATTTGTCTTTTTTAGATGAAAATTCAACTTTTTTGTTATATATTCGTCGTTTTAAATACAAAATTCGTCCTTTTGGATTGTAAATTCAAGTTTTTTGTTTGAAACTAATCTTTCTTGGTTGAAAATTAACTTTTGTTTTGAAATGTCAACTGTCTTCTATAAAATTCATCGTTTTGGCTTGAAAATTAAACATTTTGGACGAAAGGTTTTTTCTGTATTGACTCAAAAATCTTCCTTGGTTGGAAATTTAACTCTTTTGTTGAAAATTCGTCTTTTTGATATAAAAATTCATCTTCTTGGTTAAAGATTTACTTGATTGATGGAAAATTCATTTATTTGATTACAAAATCAACTATTTGGTTGAAAATGTAACTATTCCATTTTTGGTTAAAGATTTATCTTTTTTAGTTGAAAATTAAACTGTTTTCTTTAACATTCTTTTTTTTTTGATAACAAAATTGGTCCTTTTAGACTGTAAATTCATCTTTTTTGGTTGAAAATTCACTTTTGTATTGAAAATTCCACTGTCTTCTATAAAATTCATTTGTTTGGCTTGAAAATTAAATATTTTGGACGAAATTTTTATTCTCTATTGACTGAAAAAAAATGTCGGTCGAAAATTCCGCTCTTTTGTTGAAAATTCGTTCTTTTTTTGGTTGAAAACCAAAGAAAAAAAATTATTCTCAGCTTAGGTATATTGAGAACTTGATTTTTTATTTGTTAAAACCAAAGTAAACCATTTTTTTTTCAACTGCATATTTTTCTTTAGATTTATCTAAACTTTCATCGATGTAAACGAATTTGAAATTTATTTCGAACTAAATAAAAAATATTTATGGATATAAAAAATAATACAGGTTAGTGGTTAGTAAAAGCTTTTTCAACATTCACTTTTTATAAATTATTGCAATGAATAATTCGAGCCCATCTCCACCTGAAATTAAACTGTTAAATTAATTTTTTTTCATCCACTCAAAGCCATTGTCCATAGTTGCCTTCCCTCGCATTCACCAGAATATAGTTTATAATAAAATTATAAATTCTCGGAAACCAGGTTAGTCGTGTTAAAAAATTATTTGACTTTTTTATGCCAATTAAATTCATTATCGAAATTTTTTTTACCCTCGAAACGTCCAACGCGTTTCACACAATATTGGGCATCGAAAACATCATCACACGATTGTGGGGTCAAGTCGACGTCATCTCTCAAAAATTCGCTGCATTGAAATGGATTTGAACTATTTGTGCTTTCGCACCTATAACAATTGATGCTTTGTGCTAAAAAAATAAGAAAAAATATTTTTAGTCAAAGAATTATTTTACTTTGAGTAAAAAGAAAATATTTTTTATGTTTTAAGAGCTTCTAGCAATAGGGGACATTTTATGGTTAAATAAATATAAAAAGAGGATTCAAAATATTTTTTAAATTTTTATCCAAGATTTTCATTTTTGTCATTCTGATCAGTTTTAACAGAAGATTCCGTTTTACCGTCAGCAAACTAGACATCTATCGTACGACCCTTTTAACTAACTACATAAATGTAGTTAGGACGAAAAATATTTTTAAGATCTTAACAATATTTTTCGTCCCTAAGACAGAATGGAAATTTTAAAGTAGGACATTAAATAAAATTTACACCGTAAATTTTATTTAAAATATTTTTTTAATATGATCAATTCTTAATTTATTTTTTCCTACTTTCAGGATTGCAGTCATCACAGTGCCGATTTAAGTGAAAAAAGCTGAATTGGGGAATTTTTTTGAAAATGCGATTGATAAATTTGACTTGGAAACACTGCAACGCACACTAATTTTTTAATTTTAAAAATTGATTTCTAAATCATTACATCTTTAAAATTGAAAAATTTTAAACTGCAAATCCTAAAATTTTAAATTTACAATTAAAAAATATGCAAGTTTTAAGTATTACAATTATTAATTCTGTAATTTTTATACTTTACATTTGAAATTTCTTCAATTAGAAAAATTTAGAATTGAAAAATTATCTTTTGACTATAAAAATCGGGACGACTGAAAAATCACGAAAAATAAAATTCCCGACACTGCCATATTCTCGAATTAGAAAATTCTCGAATAAAATTTCAGAATAATAAAATTCCCGAATTATAAAATTCATAAATATTAAAATTCCCGAATGGTATAATTCCTGAACAGTTTATAATATTACCGAATTGGAAAATTCACGAATAATGAAATTCCAGACAGTTTATAATAATCTCAATAGTAAATCTTTAAAATTGAACTATTCGAACCAAAAAGCGTTCAAAAGTATATACCTTCAATATATAAATCTTGAAATTTTAATAATTTTCAATTATATATTTTCTAAATTCAAGAGTTTTCAATTGTAACTCTTCAAAACTGTAGAACTTTGAATTGTAAATATTTAAAATTGAAAATTTTTAAGTTTTCAAAATTTACAATTAATAATTATCAAAACTTTAAGTTTTACAATTAAAAATTCTATAATTTTGATTATTAACGTTCGAAATTTCTGCAAATTGGAATATTTCGAATTGAAATCTTGACTTTTGATCTTGAAAATCACCCAAATTTAAGAATTTATTTCAATAATCTTCAAAAATTGAAGAGTTTTCAATTGTATCTCTTCAAATGGTAGAATTTGTATATACTTGAAATTGAACTTTTCTTTTAAATTTAAATTTAATAATCATACAAATTTTGAGTTTTACAATTAAAAATTCTGTAATTTTGATGATGAATTTGAAATTTCATCAATTTGGAAGATTTAGAATTGAAAAATCTTAATTTTTGATCTTCACAATTGTCGGTCATCAAAATTTAAGAATTTTTATTTAAACATCTTAAAAATTGAACGTTTCTAAACTGCAAATCGTTAAAATTAAAGAATTTTCAAATGTAAATCTTCAAAATTGTGCAACTTTAAATTGGAAATCTTTCAAATTTAAGAGCTTTTAATTTTTTAAACTTGATTCTGCACGCAAATAAACTTTACACAGCAAAAATCTGTGCATTCCCTTGATGTATTTAAAATCTCTTAAAATTTAATTGGAACCCATATAAAAACCTTTTGGAATCTCTTGATACCTTTGGAAATTTTTTTAAATCTATTAAAATATTTGAAATCTTAATTTTTTCTCCTTGAATTGTGCAAAACCGTAGACATTCCTTGAAATAAAAATTGTAAATCTAAAATTGAATTAAACTAATTAATTAAAGTTCTCTAGAAAAACTTTAACATCCCTATAAATCTTTATAATCCCTCGAAATCCTTGGAGATTTAATAAAATTCTTTAAATCTTGTAGAATATCTTGAAATACCTTAAAATCTTTTTTGAAATCTGTGCACTCGCTCAGAATCCCATGAAATTCAATAAAATTTCATTCATTTTCAAAGTTCTCTAGAAATTTCTTTGAAATCTTTGGAAATCCTAAAAAAATTCTTAGAAACCCTTAAGGTTTTTATATCTCTTAAAATCTTTTAAAACCCCTTAAAATCCCTTGAAATATTTTCTGATCGTAAAAATCCATTTAAAAAAGTATAAATCAATTGAAAGCCCTGGAATATAATTTGATTTAAACTTATTCACCACAGTTCTCTTTAAGTATCCTTTATAGACCTAGATATCTTTGAAATCCTTTGAAATCCTTCGAGGTTTAATAAAATCCCTCGAAATTTCATTTAATTTATTTTCTGAAGTTCGCAATAAATCATTTAAATAATTTAGAAATCCTACAAAATTCTTTGAAATCCCTTGACATCTTTTAAAAACGTAAAAATACTCTTATCCCTTGAAATGTTGCGAAATTTCTTGAAATCCAAGGAAATATTTTCAATCTATTGAAATATTGAGAAATCCTATAAAATTCTATAAAATGCTTTTAAAAGCCTTAAAATGCTTTAATCTTGTGAAATTCTTTGAAATTTCTTGAAATTCCTAGAAATCTTTCAAATTTGATTTAATTTATGTTCAAAAGTTCTCTACACATTTCTTGAAAGCTTTGAAAATCCTACAAAATTGTTTGAAATCCCTGGATTTTTTTAATCTCTTGAATTCCTTTGGAATTCCTTTAAATCCCCGGAAATGTTTGAGAATCTTTAAAATCCTCTAATCTCCCTGGAAATGTTTCGAAATTCCTTGAAATCCGAGAAAATATTTTTAATCTCTTGAAAACCAACAAAATCTTTTAAAATTAGTTAAAATATTTGTAAACCCCTTAACATCATTTTAAAATCCTTAAAATTAGTAAAATTTCTTCGCGAATGGAATTTCCTTAAAATTTGTCGAAAACTTACGATAAATAAATAAATCATTCGTTTATACTTTCTGGATTTTTTGCATCAACTCTATCAATATTTCAATATTCTTTATTTCTATGACAATTTTCTTATAAAAATGTTCTATAATGGTTTTTCTACAATCGGGGAAAATTTTTTCGTAAGGGGTAATTACAACGTATTGTAAAAAATTGCATGGGATTGCGTAAGATTGCAGAGAGAGTCTACAACCATTTTTCGGGGTTTAAAATCATTTTGCAGTCATTTAAATTTTTTAATTCAAGCTCTCAAAAGTAAATTTATAATTTGAAGTACGAATCAGATAAGAATATCTAAATTTACAAATTTAATAGGGAACAATAAAATTCTAAATTTAAATATTGAAGAGTTTAAAATTGAAAATAACAAATTAAAGGCTCAGTAAATAAAAAATATTTAAAATTGTACGTAAAATTTGAAAGTAGAGGCCATCAAAACTGAACCATTTTAATTTCGAGGTCTTCAAGCAGGAGAAAAAATTTGAATTTGATATTGACTCATTTATAAATAACTTTGAAAGCTTTCAATTGGAAATTGTATTGATTCATAAATTTGTAATCTAAAACTAATCAATATTGTTCAATTGTCATTTATCATTAAAAATTTATTTAAAAATCTTTTTAAATATGCTCTTAAAATTAATTTTTCAGAAAAAACATTTTAAATTTGCCCAGTAAACTTAAGATTTGTTTTCATTTTCTTAAAACATTTAAAGATCCTTAAAAAGCTTCAAAATTTTATTGCAAAATCTTCAAGAATCTAAATTTAGTTTTTTATTTTTCGAAATCTTTTCGAGTTTTAAATTAAGTTTGGATCTTTTCAAAACTTGTAAATATCTCTTAAACTAACTCGAATTTTTCCAAATTGATAATTTCTAACGCTTTCAATTTTGTAATTCATCCCTTTATATTTAAACTTTGAAATATTTCAATTTAATACGAAGCTTTAAAAGCAAAATTACTCTATTATTAAGGTTTTTTCATTTGAAACTGCCCAGTTTTTATTATTTGAATTTTAAATTATTAAATTTCAAACACTAGATTTAAAATGATCTAATTTCTCATGTTTCGAGGTAAAATGATTACATTTTGAATGTTATAAATAAATGAATACAATAATTAGTCTTTAAAATTCAATAATTAAAAATTGGAAATTTTTAAAGAAAATGAGTTTACTGTCATTTTCCGCCTTTCTCACGGTCTCAAAAAAATTGCAGCTCGCAAAAGAATCTAGAAGATCTTAAGCCAATTTTTTTAATTTTGCAGGATTTAAAATTTTGAAAAAAAACTAAATTTCTTCAAAAGATATTTCGATGTTTTGGAAAGATTCTAAATAAATTTAAACCTTGAGAAGATTTCTACAAATTTGAAACAAAATATAGATTTTTGAAGATTTTGAAAAAAGAGAAGCTTTTCATAAATGTTGAAAGGTTTCACGAGAATCAAAAAAAAATCCTAAGATTCCTGGGAAAATATTAAATGATTTTGTATTTTGAAAAATGAATTTTAAGAGAAAATTGAAAAAGATTTCAAAACATTTAAAATTATTTCCTAAAATGAACAAAAAAATGTTAAAGGTTTTGAAACAAAATTTTTCAATTTTGCAAGATTTCAAAATTTTTGAAAAATTTCCAGTAAGTTCAACAGATATTTAGAAGAAAAAAAAAAATTTATTTAAGATTTCTGGACAAATTTCAAATGATTTTGTTGAATAAAGAATTAATTTTAAAAGCAAATTGACAAAGATTTCAAATGATTTCCTAAAATTTTCAAAAAGAGTGTAGAAGATTATAATGCAAAATTTTCAATTTTGTATGATTACAAAATTTCAGAAAGAATTCAATCAAGTTCAAGAAATATTTAAGTGTTAAAAAGATACAAAAATAATTTAATACTTGTAAAGATTTAAAAAAATTAAAGAAAATGTAAATTTTTGAAGATTTCGAATAAAAAATTCGAAGGTTTTCAAGAATTTCAAAAAGTTTCGAGAAAATGAACATCTTTTCTTAAAATTGCAATGATTTCTAGTTGTGAAAAATTAAATTTTAAAGACAATTTAAAGCCAGTTTTAAAGTAATTTAAAAAAATGTTGGAATATTCATTACTTTTGATAGAAATGTAATTTGTTGTTAAAAATGTAATTGTTAGGTTAAAAATTAATCTGTTTTGGTTGAGGATTGAACTACTTTGTTAAAAATTCGTTTCTTTTATGACTTCAACTATTTTTTATTTAAAATAATTTTTTTTCGTTTAAATAGGAACAATTACATTTTCCATTTACAATTCATCTTTCTTGGGTGAAAATTAATCTTCTCGGTTTGAAAATTATTCTATTTTGGTTGAGGATTTAACTTTTTTGAAATATTAACTATTACATTTTTAGTTGAAAATTCAAGAATTCGGTTGAAAATTTATATATCTTATAGTAAATTCATCCTTTTTGGTAGATAATTAATCTGCTTGATTGACAATTCAACTACTTTGTTGAAAACTCATTTTTCGTGTTAGTTGAAGATTCAACTCTTTGGTTGAAAATTAGTTTTTTTTTGGTTGGAAATCAATTTTTCAGTAAAAAATGTAACTATTCCATTTTTGGTTGAAAATTGATCGTTTTTAGTTTAAAATCTAACTATTTAATTGAAAATTAAGAGTTTTGTTGAAAATTCATATTTTTCTGTGATGAAAATTTGTCTTTTTGGTTTAAAAATTCAATTTTTGTGTGGAAAATTCATCTTTTTGAGTAGAAAATTCATATATTCCGGGTTGAAAATTCAACTTTTTTCTAGAGAATTCGCATTTCTGGTTTGAAACTTTAACAATTTGCTTGATTTTTTTTATCATTTTACTGAAAAATCTCTCCTGGTTGAAAATTCAACTCTTTCGTTGAAAATTTGTCTTTCTGGTTTAGTAATCTGTTTTAGTTGAGGATTCAACTGTTTTGTTAGAAATTTTTTCCTTTTTTTTTTTAATTTTGAGTTGATTTGAGTTTTTAATAAAAAACTGTTTGTTAAATTCGACTGCTTTTTCTTGGTGGAAAAAACATCTATTATATTTTTCGTTGGGAAATAATATTTTTTTTATTGAAAATTCAACTACTTGGTTGAAAGTTTAAATTCTTTGTTAAAAATTCATTCTTTTTGTTGATTCAACTATCTTGTTAAACATTTAATTATTTTTTTGAAAATGTAACTGTTTTGTTGAAAATACGGGGTTTTAAATTAGAAAATTTATTTCATTGACTGAAAATTTAATTATTCCATTTTTGGTTGAAAATTGATCGTTTTTAGTTTAAAATTTAACTATTTCATTGAAAATTAAGAGTTGTGTTGAAAATTCATATTTTTCTGGGATGAAAATTCAACTTTTTTTTTAGAAAATTCGTCTTTTTGGTTTAAAAATTCAATTTTTTGTGGGAAATTCATCTTTTTGAGTTGAAAATTCAACTTTTTTTAGAGAATTCGCTTTTTTGATTTGAAACGTTAATATTTTTTTTATAATTTTACTGAAAAATCTCTCCTGGTTGAAAATTCAACTCTTTTGTTGAAAATTTGCCTTTCTGGTTTAGTAATTCATCTCTTCTGATAGCAATTTTATCTTTTTTGATTAAAAATGTAACTGTTAGGTCAAAACTAATCTGTTTTAGTTGATGATTCAACTGTTTTGTTAGACATTTTTTCCTTTTTTTTAAATTTTGAGTTGATTTGAGTTTTTAATAAAAAACTGTTGGTTAAATTCGACTGCTTTTTCTTGGTGGAAAAAACGTCTACTATATTTTTCGTTGGGAAATAATATTTTTTTATTGAAAATTCAACTACTTGGTTGGAAGTTTAAATTCTTTGTTAAAAATTCATTCTTTTTGTTGATTCAACTATCTTGTTAAACATTTAATTATTTTGTTGAAAATGTAACTGTTTTGTTGAAAATACGGGTTTTTAAATTTGAAAATTAATTTTATTGACTGAAAATTTAATTATTCTATTTTTAGTTGAAAATTGATCGCTTTTAGTTGAAAATTCATCTGTTTAGCTGAAAAGGTAAATATTTCGTTGAAAATTAGTCTTTTTTGTTAGAAAATTAATCTTCTTGGTAGAAACTATTTTGTAAAAAATTCGTCTCTTGCTAAAAATTTGATCTTTTTTGCTCAAAAATGTGTTTGGATGAAAATTAATCTCTCATTTTATTTCTTTGAAATTTATAATCTTTCTGATTGAAAAGTAAATTATTCTATTTTAAGTTGAAAATGTATCTTTTCTAATTGAAAATCTAATTGAAAAATTGAAAGTCTCTTTTGGTAAACAACGAATCTCCTTGATCTTTTTGGCCGAAAATTCAACTGTTTGGTTAAAAATTCATCATTTTAGTTGAAAATTGATCTTTTTGGTTGAAAATTCACTATTTGTTATTCACAATTCATTAATCTATCTATTTTTGGTTGAAAATTTACTTTGTTTAGCTGAAAATTCAACTATTTGGTTGAAAATGCGTTTTTTTTTGTAGTAGAAAATTAATTTTCTTGGTTCAAAATTTAACTATTTTGTTAAAATTTGTTTGTTTGTTGATGATTCATCATTTTAGTTAATAATCATTTTTTTGGTTGAAAGTTTAAATATTCCATGATTGGTTGTAGAATATTAATCCTTCTGGTGGAAAATGCGGCTTTTTGGTTGCAAATTCATTTACCTGGTTGCTAATTTAACTATTATTTTGAGAATATTTTTGTTGTTGAAAATTAATTTTTGAAACTAAAAATATAGCTATTCCAGTTTTAGCTGCAAAAGTATCTTTTCTTTACTTGGAAATTCGTCTTCTTTGGTGGAAAATTAATCTTCTTGGTTGAAAATTCAACTTTTTTGTTGAAAATTCATTTTTTTGGTTGAAGATTCATCATTTTAGATGAAAATTTATCTTTTTGGTTGAAAATTTATTTCTTTGGTTTCAAATTTAACTATTTTGTTAAAAATTATTTTTCTTGTTAAAAATTAATTTTTTGAACTGAAAATATAACTATTTCATTTTTGGTGGAAAATTTATCTTTTTGGTTGAAAATGCATTTCTTTTGTTGAAAATGCCACTATTTGATTAAAAATTCTTTTTTTTTTTGTTGCAGAAATTTAATTTTCTTGGTTGCAAATTTAACTATTTTACGAAAAATGCATTTTATTTCTTTGAAATTTATATTATTTCTGATTGAAAAGTTAACTATTCTATTTTAAGTTGAAAATGTATCTTTTTTAATTGAAAATTCGTCTCTTTTGGTAAAAAATGAATCTCTTTGATTGAAAATTTATCGTTTTGGCTGAAAATTCAACGGGTTGGTCACAAATTCATAATTATAGTTGAAAATTGATCTTTTTGATGAAAATTCACTTCATTTGGTTGAAATTCCTAATCTTTTTAATTAAGTTGAAAATTCTTTTTTTTTTTTTTTGAAAATTTGTCTCTTTTGCTAAAAATGTGATCTTTTTTGGTCATAAATTCTATTTTGGTTGAGGATTTAACTTTTTTGAAATATTAATTAATTAATTTTAGTTGAAAATTCAACAATTGGGTTGAAAATTTATATATTATATAGTAAATTCATCCTTTTTGGTAGATAATTAATGTTCTTAATTGGCAATTCAACTACTTTGTTGAAAACTCATTTTACATATTATTTGAAGATTCAACTCTTTAGTTGAAAATTTAACTATTTTTTTGAGAATTAGTTTTTTTTTGCTGGAAATCAATATTTCAATTAAAAATTTAACTATTCCATTTTTTGTTGAAAATTGATCGTTTTTAGTTTAAAATTTAACTATTAGGTTGAAAATTAAGAGTTATGTTGAAAATTCATATTTTTCTGGGATGAAAATTCAACTTTTTTGTAGAAAATTCGTCTTTTTGGTTTGAAAATTCAATTTTTTTGCTGAAAATTCATCTTTTTGAGTTGAAAATTTTCATTTTCCGGGTTGAAAATTCAACTTTTTTCTAGAGAATTCACTTTTTTGGTTTGAAACTTTAATAATTTGCTTGAATTTTTTTATCATTTTACTGAAAAATCTCTCCTGGTTGAAAATTCAAGTCTTTTGTTGAAATTTTGTCTTTCTTGTTTAGTAATTCATCTCTTCTGATAGGAATTTTTATCTTTTTTGATTAAAACTGTAACTGTTAGGTCAAAATTAATCTGTTTTAGTTGAGGATTCAACTGTTTTGTTAGAAATTTTTTCCTTTTTTTTTAATTTTGAGTTGATTTGAGTTTTTAATAAAGAAATGTATCATGTTTTTTTTATTGAAAATTCAACTACTTGGTTGAAAGTCTAAATTCTTTGCTAAAAATTCATTCTTTTTGTTGATTCTCCTGGTTGAAAATTCATCTCTTTTGTTGAAAATTTGTCTTTCTGGTTTAGTAATTCATCTCTTCTGATAGGAATTTGATCTTTTTTGATTAAAAATATAACTGTGAGGTCAAAATTAATCTGTTCTAGTTGAGGATTCAACTGTTTTGTTAGAAATTATTTCCTTTTTTTAAACAAAATTTTGAGTTGATTTGAGTTTTTAATAAAGAAATGTATAATATTTTTTTTATTGAAAATTGAACTACTTGGTTGAAAGTTTAAATTCTTTGCTAAAAATGCATTCTTTTTTTTGATTCAACTATCTTGTTAAAAATTTAATTATTTTGTTGAAAATGTAACTGTTTTGTTGAAAATACGGAATTTAAATTTGAAAATTAATTTTATTGACTGAAAATTTAATTATTCTATTTTTTAGATGAAAATTGATCGCTTTTAGTTGAAAATTCATCTGTTTAACTGAGAATGTAACTATTTCGTTGAAAATTCTTTTTTGTTAGAAAATTAATCTTCTTGGTAGAAACTATTTTGTAAAAAATTCGCCTCTTTTGCTGAAAATTTGATCTTTTTTGCTCAAAAATGTGTTTGGATGAAAATTAATCTCGCATTTTATTTCTTTGAAATTTATAATCTTTCTGATTGAAAAGTTAACTATTCTATTTCAAGTTGAAAATGTATCTTTTTTAATTGACAATTCGTCTCTTTTGGTAAACAACGAATCTCCTTGATCTGTTTGGCCGAAAATTCAACTGTTTGGTTAAAAATTCTCTTTTTTGGTTAAAGATTCATCATTTTAGTTGAAAATTTATCTTTTTGGTTGAAAATTTGTGTTTTTTCAGTAGAAAATTAATTTTATTGGTTGAAAATTCAAGTATTTTGTTAAAAATTCATTTTATTTGGTTAAAATTCCTAATCTTTTTAATTGAGTTGAAAATGCTTCTTTTTTTTTAGTTGAAAATTCGTCGAATTTAAACTTTCAACCAAGTAGTTGAATTTCCAATAAAAAAATATTATTCCCCAACGAAAAATATAATAGACGTTTTTTCCACCAAGAGAAAGCAGTCGAATATAACAAATTTTTTTTAATTAAAAACTCAAATTAAAAAAAAAAGAAAAAATGTCTAAAAAAACAGTTGAATCCTCAACTAAAACAGATTAATTTTGACCTAACAGTTACATTTTTAATCAAAAAACATAACATTCCTTTTAGAACAGATGAATTACTAAAGCAGAAAGACAAATTTTCAACAAAAAAGTTGAATTTTCAACCAGGAGAGATTTTTCAGTAAAATGATACAAAAATTTCAAGCAAATTATTAACGTCTCAAACCAAAAAAGCGAATTCTCTAGAAAAAAGTTGAATTTTCA
This sequence comes from Andricus curvator, assembly GCA_932195095.1. Taxonomy (NCBI): domain Eukaryota; kingdom Metazoa; phylum Arthropoda; class Insecta; order Hymenoptera; family Cynipidae; genus Andricus; species Andricus curvator. Next base: position 65,312 of record CAKNYM010049459.1, read on the forward strand.
ATCCGGAAAATATGAATTTTCAACTCAAAAAGATGAATTTTCCACATAAAAATTGAATTTTTAAACCAAAAAGACCAATTTTCTACAAAAAAGTTGAATTTTCATTCCAGAAAAATGTGAATTTTCCACTAAATAGTTAAATTTTAAACTAGAAACGATCCATTTTTAACCAAAAATGGAACAGTTAAATTTTTAATTGAAAAATTGATTTCCAACAAAAAAAAACTAATTTTCAACGAAATATTTAAATTTTCAACCGAATTGCTGAATTTTCAACTAAAAATGTAATAGTTAATATTTCAAAAAAGTTAAATCCTCAACTAAAATAGAATAATTTTCAACCAAAAAGATTAATTTTCTGAAAAAAAAAGAATTTTCAACAGAATACACGAATTATCAACAAAATATTTAAATTTTCAACCAAGAAAGATGAATTGTAAATGGAAAATGTAATTGTTCCTATTTAAACTAAAAAAAATTATTTCAAATAAAAAATAGTTGAAATCATAAAAGAAACGAATTTTTAACAAAGTAATTCAATTCTCAACCAAAACAGATTAATTTTCAACCTAACAATTACATTTTTAACAACAACAAATTACATTTCTATCAAAAGTAATGAATTTTCCAACATTTTTAAACGCTTTAAAGACTTAAAGTCTTCCAGATTTTCGTCGACATTTTTTCAAATCTTTTTAAATTGTCTTTAAAATTTAATTTTTCACAACGACAAATCATTCCAATTTTGAGAAAAGTTGTTTATTCTCTCAAAACCTTTTGAAATTCTTGAAAACCTTCGAATTTTTTATTCAAATCTTCAAAAATGTACATTTTCTTCAATTTTTTTAAATCTTCACAAGTATTAAATTATTTTTGTATCTTTTTAAGACTTTTAAATATTTCTTGAACTTGCTTGAATTCTTTCTAAAATTTTGTAATCATACAAAATTGAAAATTTTGGAATCTTACAAAATTGAAAATTTTGCTTTATAATCTTCTACAATCTTTTTGGAAAGTTTAGGAAATCATTTGAAATCTTTTTCAATTTGCTTTTAAAATTAATTTTTCATTCAATAAAATAATTTGAAATTTGTCCAGAAATCTGAAATAAAATTCTTTTCTCTTGAAAAATGTACAATTTGTTAACAAATTTTTTTAATCTTTTTAAGTTTTAAATTATTAGTTTAAAAATCTTTAACATTCTTTTTTTGACATTTTAGGAAATAATTTTAAATGTTTTGATATTTTTTTCAATTTTCTTTAAAAATTAATTTTTCAAAATAAAAAATCGTTTCATATTTTCCCAGGAATCTTAGGATTTTTTTCTTATTCTCGTGAAACTTTTCAAAATTTATAAAAAGCTTCTCTTTTTTCGAAATCTTCAAAAATCTACATTTGGTATAAAATGTTTAGAAATCTTCTTAAGATTTAAATTTATTTCGAATCTTTCCAAAACTTCGAAATATCTTTTGAAATAATTAATTTAAAAAAAAAATGTTAAATCCTGCAAAATAAAAAAAATTGTCTTATCTTCTAGATTCTTTTTCGAGCTGCCATTTTTTTGAGACCGTGACAAATGCGGAAAATGACAGTAAATTAATTTTCTTTGAACTCGAATTTTTAATTATTGAATTTTAAAGACTAATTATTGTATTCATTTATTCATAACATTCAAAATTCATTCATTTTAGCTCGAAACATGAGAAATTAGATCATTTCAAATCTAGTGTTTGAAATTTAATAATTTAAATTTAAAATAATAAAAATTGGGCAGTTTCAAATTGAAAATCTTAATAATAGAGTAATTTTACTTTTAAAGCTTGGTATTAAATTGAAATATTTCAAAGTTGCAGAATTATAAATAAAACCCCTTTAAATTTTAAAATTAATTTTATTGACTGAAAATTTAATTATTCCATTTTTAGTTGAAAATTCGTAGAAACTATTTTGTAAAAAAATTCGCCTCTTTTGCTAAAAATTTGATGTTTTTTGGTAAAAAATGTGTTTGGATGAAAATTAATCTCTCATTTTATTTCTTTGAAATTTATAAACTTTCTGATTGAAAAGTTAACTATTCTATTTTAATTGAAAATGTATCTTTTTTAATTGAAAATTCGTCTCTTTTGGTAAACAACGAATCTCCTTGATCTTTTTGACCGAAAATTCAACTGTTTGGTTAAAAATTCTCTTTTTTTGGTTAAAGATTTATCATTTTAGTTGAAAATTTATCATTTTGGTTGAAAATTCGTGTTTTTTCAGTAGAAAATTAATTTTATTGGTTGAAAATTCAAGTATTTTGTTAAAAATTCATTTTATTTGGTTAAAATTCCTAATCTTTTTAATTGAGTTGAAAATGCTTTTTTTTTAGTTGAAAATTCGTCTCTTTTGCTAAAAATGTGATCTTTTTTGGTCCAAAATGTTTTTGAATGAAAATTAATCTCTTTTGGTTGAGGATTCAACTATTTCGTTGAAAATTTGTCTTTTTTGGATGAGTTCAACTGTTTTTATTTTAAATTAAAATATTTTTTGGTTGAAAGTTCAACTTTTGTGAGATTATTTATTGCAAAATATTTAAAATCATAGCTGACATATACTTCACTTTTTCATAGGATTTAGTGATTTAGAGAAGGCATGTAAAGCGCAATCCACTGTGAATGAACAGATAAACGACAAACTCAATATGTATAATCAAGAGTCTATTCAAGGATTTGCTCATCCCTACCTTTGATAATCGCTGACAAACTCGCAGTTTAATTAGATCGAAGTGTTCAAGCATATGCTTAAATTGAATTATGTGAAATTTGTAACGAGCTTATAGTGCCAAAACTTGATTATCTGTCTTTGAAAACTATAATTCTTTAATTAAAAAAATTAAAATTAATTTAATAATTAAATTATAGTTAAATTTGAAACCAAAGAAATAAATTTTCAACCAAAAAGATAAATTTTCATCTAAAATGATGAATCTTTAACAAAAAAGTTCAATTTTCAACCAAAAGATTAATTTTCTACCAAAGAAGACGCATTTTCAAGTAAAGAAAAGATACTTTTGCAGCTAAAAATGGAATAGCTATATTTTTAGTTTGAAAAATTAATTTTCAACAACAAAAATATGAAATGAATTTGCAACCAAAAAGCCGCATTTTCCACCAGGAGGATTAATATTCTACAACCAATCATGGAATAGTTAAACTTTCAACCAAAAAAAATGATTATTAACTAAAATGATGAATCATCAACAAACAAACAAATTTTAACAAAATAGTTAAATTTTCAACCAAGAAAATTAATTTTCTACTAAAAAAAAAGAATTTTCAACCAAATAGTGGAATTTTCAACTAAACAAAGTAAGTTTTCAACAAAAAATGGATAGATTAATGAATTGTGAATAACGAATAGTGAATTTTCAACCAAAAAGATAAATTTTCAACTAAAATGAAGAATTTTTAACCAAACAGTTGAATTTTCGGCCAAAAAGATCAAGGAGATTCGTTGTTTACCAAAAGAGACGAATTTTCAATTAAAAAAAGATACATTTTCAACTTAAAATAGAATAGTTAACTTTTCAATCAGAAAGATTATAAATTTCAAAGAAATAAAATGAGAGATTAATTTTCATCCAAACACATTTTTGACCAAAAAAGATCAAATTTTTAGCAAAAGAGACGCAGTTTTTACAAAATGGTTTCTACCAAGAAGATTAATTTTCTATCAAAAAAGACGAATTTTCAACGAAATAGTTACATTTTCAGCTAAACAGATGAATTTTCAACTAAAAGCGATCAATTTTCAATTAAAAATAGAATAATTAAATTTTCAGTCAATAAAATTAATTTTAAAATTTAAAAACGCGCGTTTTCAACAAAACAGTTACATTTTTAAAAAAATAATTAAATTTTTAACAAGATAGTTGAATCAACAAAAAGAATTAATTTTTAACAAAGAATTTAAACTTCCAACCAAGTAGTTGAATTTTCAATAAAAAAATATTATTTCCCAACGAAAAATATAGTAGACGTTTTTTCCACCAAGAAAAAGCAGTCGAATTTAACCAACAGTTTTTTATTAAAAACTCAAATCAACTCAAAATTAAAAAAAAGGAAAAAATTTCTAACAAAACAGTTGAATCCTCAACTAAAACAGATTCATTTTCACCTAACAGTTACATTTTTAATCAAAAAAGATCAAAATTCCTACCAGAAGAGATGAATTACTAAACCAGAAAGACAAATTTTCAACGAAAGAGTTGAATTTTCAACCAGGAGAGATTTTTCAGTAAAATGATAAAAAAATTTCAAGCAAATTATCAAAGTTTCAAACCAAAAAAGCGACTTCTCTAGAAAAAAGTTGAATTTTCAACTCAAAAAGATGAATTTCCCACAAAAAAATTGAATTTTTAAACCAAAAAGACGAATTTTCTACAAAAAAGTTGAATTTTCATCCCAGAAAAATATTAATTTTCAACACAACTCTTAATTTTCAATGAAATAGTTAAATTTTAATCTAAAAACGATCAATTTTCAACCAAAAATGGAATAATTAAATTTTCAGTCAATAAAATTAATTTTTAAATTTAAAAACCCGTATTTTTAACAAAACAGTTACATTTTCAAAAAACTAATTAAATTTTTAACAAGATAGTTGAATCAACAAAAAGAATTAATTTTTAGCAAAGAATTTAAACTTTCAACCAATTAGTTGAATTTTCAATAAAAAAATATTATTTCCCAACGAAAAATATAATAGACGTTTTTTCCACCAAGAAAAATCAGCCGAATTTAAACAACAGTTTTTTATTAAAAACTCAAAGCAACTCAAAATTAAAAAAAAGGAAAAAATTTCTAACAAAACAGTTGAATCCTCAACTAAAACAGATTAATTTTGACCTAACAGTCATCATTTTAGTTGAAAATTCATCTTTTTGGTTGAAAATTTATCTTTTTGTTTGAAAATTCATTTCTTTTGTTTCAAATTGAACTATTTTGTTAAAAATTATTTTTCTTCTTAAAAATTAATTTTTTAAACTGACAATATAACTATTTCATTTCTGGTTGAAAATTTATCTTTTTTTGTTGGAAATTCGTATTTTTTGGTAGAAAATGAATCTTCTTGTTTGAAGATTCATCATTTTAGTTGAAAATTTTATCTTTTTGGTTCAAAATTGATTTCTTTTGTTGAAAATTCGACTATTTAATTAAATATTATTTTTTTTTTTTGCCGAAATTTAATCTTCTTGGTTGCAAATTTAACTATTTTACTAAAAATTCATTTTATTTCTTTGAAATTTATAATCTTTCTGATTGAAAAGTTAACTATTCTATTTTAAGTTGAAAATGTATCTTTTTTAATTGAAAATTCGGCTCTTTTGGAAAAAATGAATCTCCTTGATTGATAATTTAACTTTTTGGTCGAAAATTCATATTTCATATTCATATTTTATAGTCAAAAATTAGTATTTTTTGGTTTAAAATGAAACTTCTTGATTAAAAATTCATCTTTTTGGATGAAAATTCATCTCTTTGGTTGAAAATTCTCTTTTTTGGTTAAAGATTCATCATTTTAGTTGAAAATTTATCTCTTTGGTTGAAAATTCACTATTCATTAACTTATCAATTTTTTGTTGAAAATTTACATTGTTTAGTTGAAAATTACACTATTTGATTGAAAATTCGTTTTTTAAATAGAAAATTAATTTTCTTGTTGAAAATTCAACTATTTTGTTAAAAATTAATTTTATTTGGTTAAAATTCTTAATATTTTTAATTGAGTTGAAAATGTTTTTTTTTTTTTTTAGTTGAAAATTCGTCTCTTTTGCTAGAAAATTAATCTCCTGAATTGAAAATTTATCGTTTTGGTCAAAATTTCATCTGTTTGGTTAAAAATTAATTTTTTTGGTTGAAGATTCATCATTTCAGTTGAAAATTTATCTTTTTCATTGAAAATTGAACTATTTGGTTGAAAATTCGTCTTTTTTGGTTCAAAGTTATCTTTTTTTAGTTGAAATTTCATGTATTTTGTTGAAAACTCGCCTTTCTCAGTAGAAAATCAATCTCCTTGGTTGGAAATTCAACTATTTGGTTGAAAATTAATTTTCTTTGTTGATAATTCTACTATTTTGTTAAAAATTTATTTTATTTGGTGAAAATTAATCTCCTTGATTGAAAAATCATCGTTTTGGTCGAAATTTCATCTGTTAGGTTAAGAATTAATTTTTTTGGTTGAAGATTCATTATTTCAGTTGAAAATTTATCTTTTTCATTGAAAATTCTAGTTTTCTATTTTAAGATGAAAATGTATCTTTTATATTTGAAAATTGAACTATTTGGTTGAAAATTCGTCTTTTTTAAATAGAAAATGAATTTTCTTGGTTGAAAATTGAACTATTTTATTAGAAATTAATTTTATTTGGTTAAAATTCGTAATCTTTTTAATTGAGTTAGAAGTGTTTTTTTTTTAGTTGAAAATTCGTCACTTTTGCTAGAAAATTAATCTCCTTGATTGAAAATTCATCGTTTTGGTCGAAATTTCATCTGTTTGGTTAAAAATTAATTTTTTTGGTTGAAGATTTATCATTCCAGTTGAAAATTTATCTTTTTCATTGAAAATTGAACTATTTGGTTGAAAATTCGTCTTTTTTGGTTCAATGTTATCTTTTTTTAGTTGAAATTTCATGTATTTTGTTGAAAACTCGCCTTTCTCAGTAGAAAATCAATCTCCTTGGTTGGAAATTGAACTATTTGGTTGAAAATTCGTTTTTTTTCGTAGAAAATTAATTTTCTTGGTTGAAAATTCTACTATTTTGTTAAAAATTTATTTTATTTGGTGAAAATTAATCTCCTTGATTGAAAAATCATCGTTTTGGTCGAAATTTCATCTGTTTGGTTAAGAATTAATTTTTTTGGTTGAAGATTCATTATTTCAGTTGAAAATTTATCTTATTCATTGAAAATTGAACTATTTGGTTTAAAATTCGTCTTTTTTGGTTCAAAGTTTCGAAATTAAGATTTCATAGCAACCCTGTTTATATTATATGCAATTATAATTTCAATAATATATCAGGACTTGATTCAAAATCATTTTTCGACGTTTATAGTTCCAAAAATAATTTATTAAAACTTGTAATTTCCTAATCTCTTTTCTTTCACTTTCTTTGCCCGAATGCCGGATCCTTTCATCCCTTCTTTAGAATTTGATTATGGAAAAATAGAGGCAAGAGCAAAAGTCACCGGAAGTGCTTCGAAGACGATTCCTTTTCAGACTATAGTCGAGTAAATTGAATATTCGAGTCTGGGATAAAGTACACTGAAAGGAGATTGAAATTCCCCTTATTTTACCATGTTCAAAAATATTTTCTAGTTTTTGACAACAATTTATATTTATTACTTAATTATATCAGACCTTGCACTCTTTCCCCTATTCCCCTTTTTAAAAGGAATTCCTCTTTTTTCCCTGTTTTCAAAAAACTTTCCCTTTTTTTTGTGTTTTCGTTTAAATGCGAATATAACCCAATAAGAAAATTCAACTATTTTTGGTTGAAAGTTAATTATTTTTGGTTAAAAAGTCTACTATTATATTTTTTGTTGAGAATGTATTTTTTGGCAGAAAACTTTATTATTTGGTTGAAAATTTAATTATTTTGTTCATAATTCAACAATTTTGTTAAAGTCAACCTTTTTGGTTGAAAAATTCATCTTTTTGGGTTGAAAATTCAACTGTTTTATAAAAATCAACTATTTGGTTGAAAATTAACTTTTTTGTTGAAAATTCATATTTTTAAATGGAAAATTCAACGTTTTTGTAGAAAATTCATCGCTTTTGATTGAAAATTGAAATACTTTGTAAAAAATTCATTTCACTGGTTGAAGATTCATCTCTTTGGTTGAAAATTTGTTATTTTTTTTTTAAATTAATTTTTTTTAACTGAAAATTTAATAACTCCATGTTTGAAAAAAAATTTATAGTTTTTAGTTGAAAAATTTTCTTTTTTCATAACGAATTAATATTCTTGGTTGAAAGTTTAACTAATTTGTCAAAAATTCATTTTTTTTGTTGAAGATTCATCTCTTCGGTTGTAATTTTAACTATTTAGTTGAAAATTTTTGTTGTTTAAAAATTAATATTTTAGCTGAAAGTTTAACTATTACATTTTTTATTAGAAATTTATCGTTTTTAGTTGGAAATTCGCCCTTTTCTGTTGAAAATAAATCTTTTTGTTTGAAAATTCAACTACTTGGTTGAAAGTTGAATTATTTTCTTAAAAATTCATTTTATTGGTTAAAGATTCATCTCTTTAGTTGAAATTCAACTATTAGGTAGAAAATCTGTCTCTTTTTCTTGAAAATTAAAAAATTTGTTTTCATTCTTGACTAAAAAATCTTTCTTACCTAAAAATTATTCTTTTTGCTTTGAAAATGCATCTCTTTTGCAAAAAATTTCATATTTTTGCTTCAAAATGCAAGAGTTTGGTAGAAAATTAATCTCTTTTGGTTGAGGATTCAACTATTTTGTTTAAAATTTGTATTTTTTGGTTGAATTCAACTCTGTTTATGATTTAAAATTAAAATCTTTTTAGTTTGAAGTATCAACTAATACTATCTTTGGTTGAAAATTCGTCTCTTTTAGTTAAAAATTCTACTTTTTGGTTGAAAATTTAATTAATTTTTCTAAAAATTCAACTATCTTCTTAAAAATTAATCTTTTTTTGGCCGAAAATGTAACAAAATTTGATCTTTTTATTAATTTTTTTGTTGAAAATTGAACTTTCTTCTGAAAAAGTCATCTTTTTTACTTTTTTTTTCTTTTTTGACTGAAAATTCGACCATTTGATTAAAAATTCATCTTTGCAGGTTGAAAATTCAACTATTTAGTTAAAAATTCAACTATTGAGCTGAAGATCTGAATCTTTCTTGTTTTAAAATTAACTTTTAGTTTAAAATTCATCTTTTCGGGTTTAAAAGTCAACTGTCTTATTGAAAATTCAACTATTTGGTTGAAAATGAACTTTTTTGGTCGAAAATTCATATTTTTGGTGTCAAAATTCAACTGATTTGTAGTAAAATGCGTCTTTTTGGCATGAAAATTTAAAATTTTGGATGGATTTTCTTTCTTTTTTTATTTCAATATTTAAGAAAAAAAAATTCTTGATTGAACAATTTTATTTAAAATTCGTCTTTTATGGTTGAATTCAACTCTGTTTTTTATTTAAAATTAAAATCTTTTCAGTTTGAAATATCAACTATTACTATTTTTGGTTGAGAATTCATTTCATTTGTTTAAAAATTCTACTATTTGGTTAAATATTTAATTATTTAATTAAAAATTCGACTTTTTTAAATAATATTTTTTGGCCTATAACTCAACTGTTTTTTCGAACTTTTTACGTAGAAAATTCGTCCTTTTATCTTTTATAGTAGAAAAATCATCTTTTTTAGTTAAAAATTCAACTTTCTTGGTTGAAATTTCATCTTTACTGATTGGAAATTAAATTTTTTTTTTAAATTAACTGTATTCCAAAAAATCGTCTTTTTGGCTGGAAGATTTAACTATTTGAATATGCAAATATTTTTGGTTGAAGTTGAATCTTTTTCGAGCGAAAATTCAACTATTTGGTTAAGAATTCATTCTTGTGGTTGCAAGTTGAACTATTTTGTTAAAAATCGTTTTTTTGTTGTTAAAAATTAATATTTTTGACTGAAAATAATAATATTTATGTTTTTGGTCGAAAATTCAACTATTTGATAAAAGAAATCATTTTTCTGGTTGAAGATTCATCATTTTCGTTGAAAATTGATCTTTTTTTTGGTTGAATTCAACTCTTGTTTTTGATTTAAAATTAAAATCTTTTTAATTTGAAATACCAACGATAAAATTTTTGTTGAGAATTGATATTTTTTATTGAAAATTCTACTATTTGGTTAAAAAATTTAATTATTTAATTAAAAATTGAAGTATTTGTTAAAAATAATCTTTTTTGTCCTAAAATTCAACTGTTTTTTCCAACGTTGGCTTTTTTTGATAGAAAAATCGTCCTTTTATCTTTTATACTAGAAGTCGTCTGTTTTAGTTAAAAATTCATATTTTTGGACTGAAAATGTAACTATTTGTTAGAAAATTAACGTTTTTGTTGAAAATTCATATTTTCGGTTTCAAAACGGTTTATAGAAAATGCGTCTTTTGGCATAAAAATTCAACATTTTGGATGAATTTTTTTTCTTTATTAAAAAAATTTCACGTTTGAAAACTGAAATCTTTTTTGAAATTTTTTGTTGGTTGAGAATTAATCTGCTTTGTTGAAACTAGAACTACTTTGTTAAAAAATCGTTTTTTTGTTGATGATTTATCATATTAATTAAAAAAAAAATTTTTGTTTTAAATTTAACTATTTCGTTGAAAATTATTTTTTTTTTTTGAAAATTAATTTCTTTAACTGAAAATTGAACTATTTCATGTTTGGTGATAGAATATTAATCATATTGTTGAAAAATTCGTGTTTTTAGTTGAAAATTCTTTTTTTTTTTTGTTGCAACTTTAACTATTGTGTTGAAAATCGTTTTTTCTTCAGTTAAAAATTAATTTTTTAAACTGAAGATATGAGTATTCATCTTTTTTTGTTGAAAATTCAATTATTTGGTAACAAAAATTATGTTTATGGTCTAAGATTCATCATTTTAGTTGAAAACTGATCCTTCTGATTGAAAATTAATTTCATTTCTTGAAAATTTACTATTTTATTTTTTATGAAAATTTATCTTTTTTAGTTGAAAATTTCACTATTTGCCGAAAATGTCGTCTTTTTGGTATAAATTCTTCCTTCTTGTTTGAAAATTGATCTATTTGGTTAAAAATTTAATTATTTAATTAAAAATTAAACTATTTTGTAGAAATAATCTTTTTTGTCCTAAAATTCAACTGTTTTTTCGAACGTTGGCTTTTTTGGATAGAAAAATCGTCCTTTTATCTTTTATAGTAGAAGTCATCTTTTTTAGTTGCAAAATCATTTTTTTGGGTTGAAAATGTAACTATTTGTTAGAAAATTAACGTTTTTGTTGAAAATTCATATTTTTGGTTTCAAAACGGTTTATAGAAAATGCATCTTTTGGCATAAAAATTCAACATTTTGGATGAAGTTTTTTTCTTTATTAAAAAAATTTCACGTTTGAAAACTGAAATCTTTTTTGAATTTTTTTTTGGTTGATAATTAATCTGCTTTGTTGAAACTAGAACTACTTTGTTAAAACATCCTTTTTTTGTTGATGATTTATCATATTAACTAAAAAAAAAAATAATTTTTGTTTAAAATTTAACTATTTTGTTGAAAATTATTTTTTTTGTAGGATTCATCATTTTGGATGAAAAACATTTTTTTGTTCTTGAAAATTTAACTATTTTGTTGAAAATTCTTTTCTTTTTGTTCAAAATTAATTTCTTTAACTGAAAATTGAACTATTTCATGTTTGGTGCTAGAATATTAATCATCTTGGTGAAAAATTCGTGTTTTTAGTTGAAAATTCATTTTTTTTGCAACTTTAACTATTTTGTTGAAAATCGTTTTTTCTTCAGTTAAAAATTAATGTTTTAAACCAAAAATATAAGTATTCATCTTTTTTTTTGAAAATTCAATTATTTGGTAAAAAAAGTCATGTTTATGGTTTAAGATTCATCATTTTACTTGAAAACTGATCCTTCTGGTTGAAAATTAATTTCTTTTTTATGAAAATTTATCTCTTTTTTAGTTGAAAATTTCACTATTTGGCGGAAATTTCGCCTTTTTGGTAAAAATTTGGTTGAAAATTGAACTATTTTCTTGAAAATTCATTTTATTATATTGAACATGTGATACATTTTTACGAAAAATCTTAGGAATTTAAAGCGTTTCATATTGAATTCGTTACAACAGTTTTTTTAAAAAGAATTTATTCCACTATTATTCCCCTATTTTTTTGAAAATCGCTTTATTTTCCCTATTTTGATAATATTTCGGACTGTTAAGTCTGTTATATTGAATTAATTGTAATTAATTTTTAATTGAGAAAAAAATACACTTTTATTTAAAAATAAATATACTTTATTTTTGAAATAACTTTATTGCTGAGAGATTATATTGAATTTATTTATTTTTGTTTTAAAAACTCAATGAATACTCTTCTTTCCACTAATTAGTTTCGACTAATTCCATTGGAATGAGCGAAATAGATGACTGACCCAAGAATGCTTAACTCTAATTAGATTTGTAATTGGGGAGCGTTTATTAATTTCCGCTTTAAATCACATGGTATGAGAAATGAGTTTCATCTTTGATTAAAAATGTTTTATTACCAAAAATAAAATCTGGAAAAACGTGCTTTTTTGAAAATTGTAGAAAATAGGTACTATAGTAAGTTTATTTATTTATTATTCATTATATTATCCGATGATTTTTTTTTTCTGAATATTCAGAATGACGTCTATTTATAAAAAGTTAATAGGACTTGACCTTTTTTATTAACCAGTATTTTCCAATTGACCTTTTCTGATACATAAAGTAGTAACAAGGAGATTTTTAGAAAGATGTTTTTCCTTTTAAAATGGGAATTCATTTTTCTTCTTTTAATTAATTTTAAAATTAGGAAAGATTCTAAAATTTTATGAAAAAATTCACTATTTTAAATGATTTACAATTTTACTTTGCCGATTCAGTCCATGAATTAAAAAATAAATTCCAAAAGCTTATAATTTATCTTGAATTATTATTAAAAATAAGATTCCCATAGGAATTAAAGTGAATCGATTTTTTCTTTGAATAAATGAACATGAAGTATCACGCAACCATAGAGTTCGACGAACGCAAAGACACGATCGAAAGTGAATTTACCGACTGTTTCTTACCTGTAAAAATGTAAACAAACTTTTATTTTTGCAATTTTTATCAAATAATTAAAAAAATGTTAATTAAAAAATTTTGAAACATTGTAAGCTATATATTTGAAAATAAAAATCAGTAATCACATGGATTTTTCTTCTAAGGAATAAAAGAAACATTGTTGATCTTCATTGGTACCACACTATGACTCAGAAAACTAAAGAATGACCTCATTTCATTAAGATTCTAACTTTTAACACCCGATTAATTATGCAATTTATTTATAATAAACAAATTTATCCTTTTTCAGCTAATGTGTGCTTCATACTTTTTTTATAGAGACTGTAAAAAGACAATTATTATTTCACTTGTGCCCTTACAGCAGGACATAAATGAGAGAATTATTTAAAAAGAATTTATCTGGCGGGAATAGGACTTAATAGGCCCCGCCCTGGTGACGCTTCATGACTTTCTGACCGCGAGTCTGGAATGGATGATTTTAGACACGGAGAACAAAATCCATAAGGCTTGTAAAAAAAAAACTTACCTGTTTGAAAAAAAAGTCCTAATACCGCCAAAAGCGCGAAGCTTTTCAAGTCAGATAAGGCGCCCATTTTGAAAAGCTTCTCGGGGCAATTTTTTTTTTTTGGCTAATGAATAGCCGACACCAGAACACTTTGGAACCAAACACACACCTGTTCACCTGTTCAGGTATAATGAGAAACGTGCGAGTCGCTCGCTTGTGATCGACTGAGACGACCGGACTCTCGAGGCGAACTGACTCCATGGTATTCTTGTAGGGGGGGTATTGTGCGGCTTGTCATTCAAATGGAATTCGTTTTTTTTTATTTGAAATATAACCAAGGTGGCCCCTCAAAATCCAGAGGAAATTTTTTGGGCGATTTAGGGGGTTTTAATTTTTAATTTTCAATCTTTGGGATATTATACGGCTTGTTATTCGATTCGAATTCAATTTTTTAAATTGAATTATAACCAGGATGGCCCCTCAAAACCATTTCCGATTTTTAAACATTTTTCCTGGTCGTTTAAAATTTTGAAATAGAAGCCTCATTTCTAACTAAATAATTATTAATTTTCAAATTGAAGAATTCAAAGTGGAACAATTCTGAAGAATTTAACAAAATTTGGAATGTTTGAGTTTCAAATTATTTGTTTCTTTTAATTTTTAATTTTCAATCTTTGGGAATGCAACATGTCATTCAATTGGAATTCAATTTTTTGAATTGAATTATAACCAGGGCGGCCCCTCGAAACACAGAGAAAAATATCCAGTCAATGTCCGGGTTTTAAACATTTTTCCTGGTCGTTTTCATTTTTTAAATAGAAGTCTTATTTCTAATTAAAGAATGTTTAATGTCCAAATTGAAGAATTCAAAGTGGAACAATTTTCAAGAGCTTAACAAAATTTTTGAATGTTTGAATTTCAAATTATTCGTTTTTTTCTTTATTTTTAATTTTCAATCTTTGGGATATTATGCAACATGTCATACAATTGGAATTCAATTTTTTTTAATTTGAAATATAACCAAGGTGGCCCCTCAAAACCCAGAGAAAAATTTTCGGTGATTTAGGGGATTTTAATTTTTAATTTTCAATCTTTGGGATATTATACGGTTTGTCGTTCGATTCGAATTCAATTTTTAAAATTGAATTATAACCAGGGTGGCCCCTCGAAACCCAGATAACAATTTCCGGTCATTTTCAGGGTGTTTAAAATTTTTTCCTAGACATTGAAAAATTTGAAATAGAAGCCCCATTTCGCACTAAATAATTTTCAATTTCCAAATTGAAGAATTCAAAAAAGAAGAATTTGGAAAGGTTTAG
>CAKNYM010049459.1:80004-94721 GCA_932195095.1 Andricus curvator
GAGAAAAATATCCGGTCAATTTCCGGGTTTTAAACATTTTTCCTGGTCGTTTCAATTTTTGAAATAGAAGCTTTATTTCTAACTAAAGACTTTTTAATGTCCAAATTGATGAACTGAAAGTAGAACTATTTTGAAGCGTTTAAAAAAAAGGTTGATTTTCAAATTATTCGTTTTTTTTAAATATTTAATTTTCAATCTTTGGGATATTGTGCGACTTGTCATTCAATTGGAATTCAATTTTTCAAATATAATCCTAACCAGGGTGGCCACTCAAAACCCAGAGAAAAATTTAAACATTTTTCATGGCCGTTTTAATTTTTTAAATAGAAGCCTTATTTCTAACTAAATAATTTTTAATGTCCAAATTGAAGAATTCAAAGTAGAAACATTTTAAAGTGTTTAAAAAATTGTTGAACGTTTGAATTTCAAATTATTCGTTTCTTTTAATTTTTAATCTTTGGAATATTATGCAATATGTCATTCAATTGGAACTTAATTTTTTAAATTAAATTATAATCAGGATGGTCACTCAAAACCCAGAGAAAAATTTCCGGTCAATTTCCGGGCTTTAAAAATTTTTCCTGTTCGTTTTAATTTTTAAATAGAAGCCTTATTTCCAATTAAAGAATTTTTAATGTCCAAATTGAAGGATATTATGCGACTTAAAATTCGATTTTTTTACATTAAATTATAACCAGGATGGCCCCTCGAAATGCAAAGAAAAATATCCGGTTTTTAAATATTTTTCCTGGTCGTTTAAAATTTTGAAATAGAAGCCTTATTTCCAACTTAAAAATTATTAATTTCCAAATTCAAGAATTAAAAGTAGAATAATTTTGAAGCCTTTAAAATTAGAATCAAATGTTTTATTACACATTTCAAATTTTGCAATTCAAAATTGATGATTTTCAAACGTATTAATTAAAACATTGTTTCATTAATGGAGGTTTAGTATAAAAGTATAAATTAAATTTTTTTTGGATATTATGCAGCTTGTCATTCAATTGAAATTCAATTTTTCTAAATTTAATTATAAGCAGGGTGCCCCTCGAAACCCAATGAAAAATTTCCGGTCATTTTCAGGGTTTTAAAATTTTTTTGAAATAGAAGCCTTATTTCTGACTAATAAATTTTTAATTTCTAAGTAGAAGAATTCAAAGTAGGAGAATTTGGAAGCTTTTAAAATTAGAATCAAATGATTTATAATACATTTTAAATTTTACAATTCAAAATTTGTGGAGGTTCAGTATAAAAGTTGTAATAAAATTTTTTTCGAATATTATGCGACTTGAAATTCAATTGGAATTAAATTTTTTTAAATTGATTTATAACAGGGTGGCCCCTCGAAACTTAGAGGAAAATTTCCGGTCATTTCAGAGGGTTTAATTTTCAAATTTCAATCTTTGGGATATTATGCGATTTGTCATTCAATTAGAATTCAATTTTTTACATTGAATTATAACCAGGGTGGCCCCTCGAAACCCAGAGAACAATTTTCGGTCATTTTCAGGGTGTTTAAAATTTTTTCCTGGTCATTGAAAAATTTGAAATATAATTTCTGAATTGAAGAATTCAAAATAGAAGAATTTGGAAACGTTTAAAATTAGAATCAAATGATTTATAATACATTAAAAATTTTACAATTCAAAATTTGTAGAGGTTAAGTTTTAAAATTTGAATTTTAAATCTTTGGAATATTATACGATTTGAAATTTAATTGGAATTTAATTTTTTTTAAATAAATTATAACCAGGATGGCCCCTCAAAACCCAGAGAAAAATATCCGGTCAATTTCCGATTTTCCAGTTTTTAAACATTGTTCCTGATCGTTTTAATTTTTGCAATAGAAGCCTTATTTCTAACTAAAGAATTTTTAATTTCCAAATTCAATAATTCAAAGTAGAACAATTTTGAAGTGTTTAAAATTGAAATCAAGTGTTTTATAACACATTTCAAATTTTACAATTCAAAATTGATGAGTTGACCATATTTTAATGTTTGAATTCCAAATTATTCGATTTGGTATGTTGACTTTCTAATTTAAATTGCTGCTTTTCAAACGTATTAATTAAAACATTGTTTCATTAATGCAGGTTTAGTATAAAAGTTTAATTTTTTGGGATATTATGCAGCTTGTCATTCAATTGGAATTCCATTTTCCTTAATTGAATTATAAGCAGGGTGCCCCTCGAAACCCAAAGAAGAATTTCCGTTTTTTTTAAATTTTAATTTCCTAATTTAAGAATTCAAAGTTTAGAAATTGACCGGATATTTTTCTCTGTGTTTCGAGGGGCCATCCTGGTTATAATTCCATTAAAAAAAGTTAAATTCCAATTGAATAGCAAGTCGCATAATATTCCAAAAATGTTTTATTGAAACTTTTATACTTAACCTCCACAAATTTTAAATTCTAAAATTTTAAATGTTTTATAAATCATTTGATTCTGATTTTAAACGCTTCCAAATTCTTCTACTTGGAATTTTTCTATTCGTAAATTCAAAATTATTTAGTGAGAAATAAGGCTCCTCTTTCAAAATTGTAAACGACCAGGAAAAATGTTTAAAAATCGGAAATTGACCGGATATTTTTCTCTGGGTTTTTAGGGGCCACTCTGATTATATTTCAATTTAAAAAAAAATTGAATTCCAATTGAATAACAAGTCGCATAATATCCCAAAGATTGCAATTAAAAACCTCTGAAATAACCGGAAATTTTTCTCTGGGGTTTGAGGGGCCACCCTGGTTATAAATCAATTTTAAAAATTGCATTTCAATTAAGTTTCAAGTCGCATAATATTTCAAACAAATGTTATTAAAACTTTTATACTTAACGTCCACAAATTTTGAATTGGAAAATTTCCGGTTTTTAAGCATTTTTCCTGGTCATTTAAATTTTTGAAATAGGAGCCTTATTTCTAACTAAATAATTTTTAATTTTTCAAATTGAAGAATTCAAAGTGGAAAATTTTAAAGCGTTGAAAAGTTTTTTGCATGTTCGAATTTATTCAATTTTGAAGCATTAAAAAAAATTTGAATGTTTGAATTTCAAATTATTCGTTTTTAAAAAATTTTTAAATTTCAATCTTTGGGATATTATGTGTCTTGTCACTCAATTTGAATTTCATTTTTTCAAATTCAAATTTTAAAATTTTAAATTGGTTTTTTACATTTTTGAATATGTGAATTTCAAATTATTTGTTTTTTTTTTCAAAAAAATTTATTTTTAATCTAGGGGATTTTTTTAGGGGACAATTTTATTATGCGACTTGTCATTCAATTGGAATTCAATTTTTTTAAATTTAATTGTAACCAGAGTGGCCCCTTAAAATCCAGAGAAAAATTTCCTGCCGATTTCTGGTTTTTGAACAATTTTCCTGCTCATTTTAATTCTTGAAACAGATGCCTTATTTCTAACAAAAAATTTTTAATTTTCAAATTCAAAAATTACGGTTTGACCATTTCATATTATTAGGTTTAGGAGATTCAATATAATATTTTCAATTTTAAATCTTTGGAATTCAATTGAAATTCAAATTTTTTCATGGTTATTTAAATTTTTTAAATAGAACCCTGATTGATAATTGAATAATTTTCGTAATAAAAATTGGTATAGGTGCACCATTTTTAATGTTTGAATTTCAAATTATTTGATTTGAAGCGTTGACTTTCTAATTTAAATTGCTGAATTTCAGACAAATTAATTTTAAAATTGTTTGATTTATTAAGTTCAGTATAAAATTGTTAATCTTTGGGATTCAATTGGGAATCAATTTTCTTCAGCTGAGTTTGAATAAGGTGAACCCCTTAAATCTCAGAACATAATTTCGGGCTAGTTCTCGGTATTCAAACATTTTTCCGGGCAATTTAAACTTTTGAAATAGAAGAATTATTTTCAATTTTCAAACTTTTGGGTATTATTCGGCTTATCATTGAATTGAAATTCATTTTTTCAAGTTGAATTCTAACAAGGATGGCCCCTCAAATCTCAGAGATAAATTTTTCAATTTTTCAACTTTTTTATAATTTTTTTTTCATTTTTCAAATTGAAGAATTCAAAGTGCAACATTTTTGAAGCGCTTAAAATTAACATTACAAAATTTTTTGAACATTTCAAAATTGGTGAATTGAAATTATTCGGCTTGGAACTGTTGACTTTTTAATTTCGATTGCTGAATTTTAAACGTATTAATTTAGTAACTTGATTAATTTATGGAGGTTAAATATAAAATTTTCAATTTTAAATAATTGTGATTCAATTGTACTTGAATTTTTTTCAGTTGAATTATAATCAGGGTGGCCCCTCAAATCTTAGAGAAAATTTCTCAGTTAGTTTTCGGTTTTCAAACATTTTTCCTGGTCATTTGAACTTTTGAAATAAAAGCGTTGTTTGTAATTTTCAATCTCTGGGATATTATGTGGCTTGAATAATTCTAAAATTCAAAATTAGTGGGTTGACCAGTTTTTAATGTTTTAATTTCAAATTATTCGGTTCGGAACGTTGTATTTCTAATTTTAATTGCTAAAGTTTAAACGAATTAGTTTTAAAATTGTTTAGTTTATGCAGGTTCAATATAAAAGTTTCTTCACCTAGAATTCATTTTTTAGAAGCTGCATTATAATTATTTTTCATAATTTTTTAGAATGAAGGCTTACTCCTAAGTAGAGAATTTTTAATTTCAAAATCGAAGATTCCAAAATAGAAGAATTTTGCAGCGTTTAGTTCATGAGGATCGATATAAAATTCACAATTAAAAATCTTAAAAATGTTGAGATTCAATTTTCAATTCCAATTCAATTTCAGTTTCCGGTTAGTTCCTGATTTTCAAACAATTTTTCTGGTCACTTAACTTTTTTAAATTGAAGCCTTATTTATAATGGAAGAATTTTGAATTTTCAAATTCAAAATAATTACTGAATTTCAAACATATAATTTAATAATTTGTTTCATAATTTATGGATGTTCAATACAAAATCAGAATAGAATTTTTAATTTTTGATCTTCGGGGTTCAATTAGAAATCAATTAAAATTTCTGGTCATTTCTCGGTTTTTAAACCTTTTTCCGGATCATTTTAATTTTTGGAATAGAAAGAAGCCTTTTTCGTAACTAGAGAATTTTCCATTTCCAAATTAAAGAATTTTGAAGTATTTAAAATTAAAATAATTTTTTTTTAATATTTCAAATTTTACAATTCAAAATTGATGAGTTGACCAGTTGTTAGTGTTGAATTTTCTCGAAAATTCAAATTTTAATCGCAGAAAAAATAATAAGAAATCAAAAATTCAATTTTTCGGTCAAACTATGCAAGATATGAAAAAAGATGAATCTAAAAAAATTGTGCACCCAAAAAATATCTACAAATTTGTTTTGAATCACTTTTTTATAGGACACGTAGTTTTTGTTTTATTCGTAAAAAAAACACCATTGGAAATTAAAAAGTTAAATTTTTGGACAAACGACACAAGCTACGAAAAAAAAAATAATGAGACAAAAATTTTTCACCTAAAAAAGAGCTACCAATTTCTTATTAATTACTTTTTGATAAGATGCGTAGATTTTGTTTTATTCGTAAAAAACAATTAAAATAAAAAATTAATTTTTTGGACAAATGATACAAGCTATGAAAAAAATGAATTGACAAAAGTTGCTCATCCAAAAAGAGCTACAAATTTGTCATTAATAATTTTTTGACAGGACGCGCAGGTTTTGTTTTCATCGTAAAAAATAACATTCAAAATAAAAAAATTAAATTTTCTAAAAAACGACACAAGGTATGAAAAAAAATTAATAGAATAAAGTTGTTCACCCAAAAAGGATTTACAAATTTGTTAATAATAATTTTCAGATAGAACGAGTAGACTTTCTTTTAATCGTAAAAAATAATTATTTTTTAAAATTAATTTTTAATCTTAAGATTAAAAATAAAAAAATTAAATTTTTGGAAAAATGATACAAAAGACGAAAAAAAAATGAAAAGCAAAAGTTGTTCGACCAAAAAAGATCTACAAATTTGTTATACACTCCAGTTATAAAAATATATTAAGAATAAAAACATTAGTTTTTTTTAAAAAAGGTCACAAGCTACATTTAACATTTAATTTAACATTTTATTCAACAAAATTTTTAGCCAAAATTAAATCTACAAATTTTCTTATAAGCACTACACACTAGGATGCGTATTTTTAGTTTAATTCGTAAAAAATAACATTGAAAACAAACAAATTAAATTTATGGAAGTTGCAATAAAATGTTTAATAATAATGAAAATACGTACGTTTCAATACCAATGCATATTATGAATTGTAATAATATAAATTTATTGAAATGATACATTTTTTAGGGTAGCTGAGACTAAAATTTAATACGAAATAAAAAACAAATATTAAAGTAATCATGATAAATAACATTTGTACCTTATTTTGTATTATTTGAATAAGCAATTCCAGGCCGAGGTACACAAAAACATGCAATATACATTTTATATAAAAGTGTTGAACATAATGTGGAAAAGTTAAGAATTTTGATAAAATCGAGTGCGAAGCACGAGATGCGTGATGAGACTGTGTTCGTTAAAGCCGAAGGAGTTTTAACAAAAGAGAATTCACAATCACCAAATTACAGTTGTCGATGCTTTGACCATTTATTTTGAAAGGTCTCTGCACAAATGTGAGGAAAATAAATTATTATATACATATAGGTATTTTAAAAAGCTACAATTCTTCTTTTAAACTTTTTCATCTATCTGTCGTCTTTTGGCTTAAAAATAGAAATCTATCAAAGTATGGTTAAAAGAAAAATATGGATATTTTGAAAAGCTTCAATTCTTCCCTTAAACCATAATCGTTAGTCAAGGAATGCTGGTTAACGATCTCTTTCTAACAAAAAAAAAAGAAAAAAAAAGCTCGATTTGATTTGTTCATTTTTTCGATAGTTATCGTGTTTGCGGACGGACAGACAGACGGATGGACATTAGGGTGGTCCAAAAATGCATTGAAATTTTTTTTTTTTAATTTTAATGGGGACATCCCAGAAATTTGTTCGAATCTACAAAAAAATAAATCCATTTTTTTTGTTTGCAAAAAAAATTATATTTAGACGTGCCGCAATCCCCATGAAGTTTAGCACGTATTTCCCATAAGAAAAAAAGTTTATGTAAGTCTTATTCAGAATCCTCAATATTATCTCAATCGAGTTGAAACTCAACATTTCTCTTCACAATTAGCCGTAGAGTACGAATAAAATATCACTTTTCAAATATCAACACCATAAGTCTGTTTTATAGGGTCCCAAAGAAACCCCATAAGTGAAAAAATGGGTTTTGCGAGTTTTTTTTCGGTAATTATGACTTTATTTGCGATTTTTTCAAAGAACATTGTTTCTGGCATATAAAAGACCACTTCATACTGATAATTAGATGTTTTTTAATAAATTGTTTAAACAATTTATTATTGTTTTTAGCAATTTTCTCATAGAATGGAGTTAGAAAGACGCGGATTTTTCAAAAATTTCCCACTTGTTGTCCAATTATCAATTAGAGGAAAGTGATAGCTCATCAATGATAACAGGAGTGATTGTTTAAACAATTTATTATTAATGTTAATAATATTCTCTTAGGAAAATGCTACAAAATTGCAGTTTCAAAAAAAAATTCACTCCTAGTCAAATTTTCAATCAAGATAAGTTGAATAATTAACTAGAATCAAGAAAATTAATTGTTTAAACAATTTTTTATTATTATTATTAATATTATATTTGAATAATGCTAGAAAGATGCGGGTTTTTCTGAAATTTCTTGCTTTTTGTCCAATTTTCAATTGGAGTGAAGTGATAATGAATTCAAGATAACAAAATAATTGTTTAAACAAATCATTATTGTTTATGACTATCTTCATCTATATCAGTGCCTGATAGTTGCGGTTTTTCGGCAATTTTTACCTTTCTGTCCTTTTTTCACTTAGTGAGGTAGTAATTAATTAAAGTTAACAAAACAGTTTTTTAAACAATTTAATATTGTTTATAACTATATTTTCTTAGGTAAGTGGTAGAAAGTGGCGGTTTTTTCTAAAATATTTAACTTTGCATCGTCTTTTTATTTATGAACAAATAATAAGTCAATGACAACAAAAATTATTTTTCGAATGGTATTGTTGTTTTAAGTCAATTATTTTTGCTCTTTTCCCAATGATTAAAAAAAATTAATTCAAAGAAAAGAAAGCTATTTTACACAAGAGGCAAAAACGAGGAATAGAATAATTAGGAATAGGTGGAAGGACTAGGTCTTTAAATGACTTGTAAAAGTGTTTTTTTGGATTACAACAAGAAGTTTATTGGAAAGCGTAAAAGAAAAATTCAGAATTTCAAATCTTTAATGTTTATTTATTAATTGTTAGTAATTAAGCAGGCAAAGCAAAGTGAAAGATTTTAGAAAAAAACACCACTTTCTAGCACTTATCTAAGAAAAGATAGTTATGAACAATATTAAATTGTTTAAACAACTTTTTTGTTAACTTTAATTAATTATCACCTCACTAAGTGAAAAAAGGACAGAAAGGTAAAAATTGCCGAAAAACTTGAATTCATTATTACTTCGCTCTAAATGAAAATTGGACAAAAAGACAGAAATTAAAAAAAAACACATCTTTCTAGCATTATTCAAATATAATATTATTAATAATTATAATAAATTGTTTAAACAACTGATTTTTTCGACTCTAATTAATTACTTAACTTATCTTAATCGAAAATTTGACTAAAAGTGATTTTTTTTAAAGTGCAATTTTGTAGCATTTTCCTAAGAGAATATTATTAAAATTATTCAAAAATTGTTTAAACAATCACTCTTGTTAACATTGATGAACTATAACTTCCCTCTAATTGAAAATTTGACAACAAATGGAAAATTTGTGAAAAAACCGCGTCTTTCTAACTCCATTCTATGAGAAAATTGCTAAAAACAATAATAAATTGTTTAAACAACTTATGTGAACATCTAATCATCAGTATGAAGTGGTCTTTTATGTGCCAGAAATAATTTTCACTGAAAAAACCGCAAAAAAAGTCATAATTACCGCGAAAAAATGGCAAAACCCATTTTTTCACTTATGGGGTTTCTTTGCGACCCTATAACACATACTTATGGTGTTGGTATTTGAAAACTGATATTTTATTCGTATTCTTTGGCTAATTTTGAAGAGAAATGTTGAGTTTCAACTCGATTGAGATAATATTGAGGATTCTGAAAAAGGTTTACAAAAACGTCTTTTTTTCTTATGGGAAATACATGTTAAACTTCATGGGGCTTACGGCACCCCTAAATATCATTTTTTTTCAAAACAAAAAAAATGGATTTATTTTTGTGCGAATTCGAACAAATTTCTGGGGTGGATTGAAATATTTAATTCTTTTCCCAAAATTTAACTATTTTGTTGAAAATTATTAGTTTTTTGTTGAGAATTAATTTTTTTAAATGAAAATTTTACTATTCCATGTTTGGCTGAAAATATATCTTCTTCAACTGAAATTTCAACAATTTGGTTGAAAATGCCTGTATTTTATTAAAAATTCGTCTTTTGTTGTAGAATATTAATTTTCTTGGTGACTAATTCATTTTTTTGGTTTAAAATTCATTTCTTTGGTTGAGAATGTAACTGTTAGGTTGAAAATTACTGTACAAATTCCAATATATTTTTTTTCGGTTGAAAATTCATTTCTTCGATTGAAAATTAATTATTTTTTTAATCGAAAATTAATTTTTTTTCAACTGAAAATTTATTTGTTCCAATTTTTGTCGAAAGTTGATCTTTTTTGATAGAAATTTAATCTTCTTGGCCGAAAACTCATCTGTATGTTTGGAAATTTAACTATTTCGTTGAAAATTTATTTTATTTAGTTAAAAATAAATTATTTACTGACAATTTAACTATTCAATTTTAAGTTGAAAATTGATCTGTTTTAGGTGAATATTCAACTATTTTTTTGAAAATTCAACTATTTCGTAGATAATTTTTTATTTCGAAAATCAATTTTTTCACTGAAAATTTAACTAGGTATTGTATTTTTGGTTAACAATTCATGTATTTGGTTGAAAATTGAACTATTTTGTTGAAAATTCGTTTTTATTTGGTTGAAAATGTATTTTTTAAACATTTTAACAATTCTGTTTTTGGTTAAAATTTTTTGTTTAGTTGGAAGTTCACGTATTTTGTTGAAATTTTTTTTTTTTTGCGTTAAAAAAATCCACTTGCATTAGAAAATTAATCTGTTTTTATCTGTCAAATATTTGTTTGCAAATTGAACTATTTCGGAGAGGATTTTTTTTTTAAATCAATTTTTTACTAAAAATTTAACTAGGTATTCTAGTTCTGGTTTAAAATTTACTTTTTTTTTAGTTGAAAAATCATGTATTTTGTTGAAAATTTGTCTGTTTGCGTAAGAAATTCCACTATTTAGTTGAAAATTAATTTTTTGGTTGACAATATACATAATTTGAGTCAAAAATTGACATCTTTGGTTTAAAGTTGAACTGTTTTGTAAAAAATTCTTTTTTTTTGTAGCTAAAAGTTTAATTTTTTTCTCTGAAAATGCTTGTCACTAAAAATGTAATTTTTGATTAAAAATGTATCTTTTATAGTTGAAAATTAATTTATTTTGTTGAAAACTCGCCTTTTTGGTTTGAAAATTAAACGTTTTGGATATGATTTTATTTCTTTATTGACTCAGGGTACACTACATTTAAAAGATTTCACAAATATTTAAAAAAGATTTTAAAACTTTCAAAAGATTTAAAGGATTTCGAACGATTTCAAAGGATTTCAAAACATTTTAGAAGATTTTAAAATATTTAAAATATATTTCATATACTTAGATAATTTTAACGAAAACAAAAGATTTCACAAACAAAGATTTAAGAAAGATTTCACAAAGATTTCACAAATTTTATGAATTTCAAAGATTTAAAAACGGCGTGTACTAGATTAAAAAGATTTCACAATTTCCCAAAGATTTCGAACATTTCATAAAGATTTCAAGGAGATTTTAAAACATTCAAAAGATTTCAAGGATTTTAAAGGTTTAAAAAAAAACATTTTAAAGATTTGAAACGATTTCAAAATTTTTTAGAAGATTTAAAAAGATTTCATAAAGATTTCATGAAAAAAATTATAAAGATTTCCAAAGAATACAAGAATTTCAAAGATTTCAAAACATTTCAAAGATTTTTAACGATTAAAAATTGTTTTGGAAGTTTTCACAAAGATTTCAAATATTCCACTGATTTTAAACAAATACAAAAGATTTCACAAATATTTCAAAGAATTCATGAGGATTTCAAAATATTTCAGGAATTTTAAAGATTTCAACAATGGTGCAGTACACCAGATTTCAAAACATTTCAAAGATTTTAAAGGATTTCAAATTTTTTAGAATATTTCGAAATATTGCACAAAGATTTTAAACACTTCAATACTTTCAAACAAAGACAAAAGATTTCAAACAGATTTCACAAATATTTAAAAGAATTAGTAAGGATTTTAAAATATTTCAAAGATTTCAAAACATTTTACAAAGATTTCCAATATTCCAGTGTTTTCAAACGCATACATAAACTTTCAGAAATATTTCACAAATAGTTCAAAGAATTCATAAGAATTTCAAAATATTTCAAGAATTTCAAAGATTTTAACAAGGGTACAGTACACCAGATTTTAAAGATTTCAGAACATTTCTTGGTTAAAAACTCTTCTGTTGAAAATTCCTATTTTTCGTTTGAAAATTAGTCTGTTTTGGCTGAGGGTTTAACTAAGTTGTTGAAAATTTGTATTTATTGATTTAATTCATCTGTTTTTGATTGAAAATTAAAATATTCTTTTGGTGAACATATCAACTATTATACATTTTTTGTTGAGAATCAATTTTTTTTATCAAAGATTCATCACTTTGTTTTTCCTTTTTTCTAGGTTGAAAATTAATTGTTTGAACTCAAAATTGAAGTCTTCCATTTTTGATTCAAAATTTATCTTTTGGAATTAAAAACTCAACTATTTAGTTGAAAATTCATGTATTTCATGTATGTCTTACGTAATTTGTGGATGACAAGTTATAAAATTCTTTATGACTTTTGTCACTGAAATTGCATAAAAAGAATTTCGAAACATTTTTTTTAATCGACATTATTGATCTCCTAGGTGCAAGCTTGTTTTAATACCTAAATTAAAAATGTAGAACAGTCAGGGAAAATGAAAAATTAGTCAGGGCAAAGTCAGGGAAAGTTAGGAAATTTTGAAATTGGGGTTTTGTAGCAACCCTGTATAAGTTTTTAACAGTTTCAAAAATGTATCTCATATTCTCGAAAAAAAAATCTGTTAATTTACGTAAATTCCTTTTATTATAGACTTGAAGAATTCAAATCCATCAGAATTTCAGTTTCCTGTATATGATTTTTTATCAATATTTAATGTTTCTCCTCAAGAATATTCGAGAGCAACCGAACGTTGATAAATCCAGTGTACTGAAATAAAACTGTATAAATTCATTTTAATTTTGTAAGAAACAACAATAATAAATAAAATAAAATAATTTTGGTAATTGTAACTTTTTTAAATTCGACTTCTTTAAAAATTCACTTAAACCGTTTGAGAAATTAACATAAATGGATATAGGGTACTGTACCCAATTGTTGGAAGATTAAGGCGAACTATAGGCTTTGAGAAAGAAATTAATGTCAAAAATTGTATGAGTGATAAATGTAATAATAATATATACAGTGCAAACTTAATAGTGTATCAAATACTGAG
Source organism: Andricus curvator (assembly GCA_932195095.1). Taxonomy (NCBI): domain Eukaryota; kingdom Metazoa; phylum Arthropoda; class Insecta; order Hymenoptera; family Cynipidae; genus Andricus; species Andricus curvator. Next base: position 92,797 of record CAKNYM010049459.1, read on the forward strand.
CTTTATTTACCTCAATATTTATTAGAAACGGAAATAATAATTAAAATAAGCTCGTTAGCGTAAAAATGCAATTCTTGGTAGGGTTGACCCAATTCTTGGCACTCCAGTCATATGAAGGGGAAATGATGAAGGAATAAGATTGAAATCCTGAAAAATCTGATTATAAAACACTTCTTTTCTCCCTACACTATTTAAATCAGCCTTATCGTTATTTAACACATTTTCAGAAGTATTAAAAATGCCCCAGATAACAATTTGCTCACACTTTGCCCGCATGGTGTTTGCACGCGTGCCGACCGATCGGCACGATGTGAGGGCAAGAGTGCAGACATATGTGTCCTCATATGCGTCGCATATGCGCCGCATGCGTGTCGGCACGTGCGTGCCAGCGTCGTGCTAGCATGCACGTGTTTTGAGTTATAATTATTGAAAACAAGATGTTAAAAATAACATAAGTAACAGGAAACATTGTATGACGTTTTTAAGAACAGACTCCTGTGTTGAAAGTTGTTCTTTCACAACTGATGATGCAACAGGTGTTTATTCCAAAAACGACATACACAAAATTATTCCTGCTACCTCTTAAATAATGTATTAGCGAGAAATATATATATTTATCTGCAAATATTTTTTTATTTCGAACAATTTAAACAAAGGGATTTTAAAGAACACTATACTTTTGAATCTTCCAGTTAATTACTTTCAATTGTTTTTCAAGTTGCATATTTTTTGTTTTAGTTTTCTTTCTAATTGTATATTTTTCTTTATTTTTATCATTTGACTATAAAATAATTATAGTGCGTTTTCACGGAGCTAAACTTTTAGAGTTAAAAAAATTATTTTTGAACAATTACAACTCTTGCCGACTTTGTTCTTTGCCTCAAAATTTGTTTATACTCCAAGCTAATTTTCCGAACCAAAACCCAAGAAAAAATGTTTATTTAATTTGAACAAAAATAATTATTCACTTTCATTTCGACTTTTTGTCTGTAAAATAAACTTGGACAATAACAAAAATTTAGAGCATTAAGCGTATTTGATCAGAGTTTTATTTTTACACAATTGCTATATCATGTTTTTAGTAATAATGCGCTTTTTGTGCCGCACTCTTCACCGCACGCTATATGCCGACATTTTGCCCTAAGTACCTGACGAGCATGATAGACGCACGCTGTGTTGCATATAATGCAGACCGTGTGCGGGCACTATGCGGGATTACTTATTACCCTCAGAACGTGCTGTCACTGTGCTTGCATTGTTTCCGACACAACGTGCTTGCACGCCATGCGCCCACGCATGCATTGTTATCTGGGTGACATCCGAAGATTCTTTTTCTAATGTAAATCACAGTCATTTTTGTTATCGTTTATTTTGTTATCGTTTTTGCCTTCACTTCGTTCTTTCATTCTCACTTTTACAAAACAAAAAACGAACATACCCATACTTTTTCCGATTTCCAAGAATAGAAATCGTTGTAAGAACATACATCCCAATTTTCGCAGGGGGTGCCCAGAATTGCATACGATGCTTTAGATTGAAAATTCATTGGCACCCCCTGTTATTTATTAAATAAATTATAGTTAAATCTTAGTTATTTTGTTAATAACAATTTTTACATTTTCTCGAAATGTTCTAAAAAGAAAATAGTCACTTCCGTTAATTATAACGTTGCTACGGGTAAATTGAAAACTGCAATTATACAAAGATTTTCTTTAGTACACCTTAACATTCTTGGCACCCTGGAAACAAGGCTGAATTATTAATTTCAGAACACATGACTTATTGCTTAGCATAAGATGAATACATATTATTATGCAAAAATGTCCGCATAATTAAAAAAAACAACTAATTGCTATGTATCTCTATTCTCTTATTATTTCGTAAAAACTAGAGAAGGGTACAAACAATTGGGGGGGGGGGGGGGG